>JAMBLF010000944.1:5000-156576 GCA_030578115.1 Leucoptera coffeella | reverse complement strand
TATACACATCACGCCCGTTTATTTAAAGAGGGGTTGAAAATATCACGTTTCAAACCTTTTTCTTCATAAACACTCATAACACCAACTCTCGGCGCAAGTACTCGTATATAACTTTTATAGTCATCTTGTAAATGCCTTCGTGTTTTGGTAAATTCATTAGGATTATGGCGTTGATATGATGGATCAGTGATCGGTGATAAATTTCCAACACGTGGCTGCTTAAGAGAAGAAATTAATTTAATATGTATATTTGCGATTTACTTGCAACGAATTGATGGCTACGGAACTCATTGTGAATAATCGTAGTGCCGAGGAAACGCGAAAGTGACAAATGACTTGTACACATAACGCGTGCAAGTATTTTTAATATATGAATGAGAATTTCATGTAAATCTTTCGGATTATGATATCAGTTTTGGGTTATTATTAGACACCGTAATGAAATTTGTATAGTTTTCTTAAAAAAAGTTATCTGTCCATAAGCAAATACTAATCACATTATGTAATTATAATGCCCGATGAAAAAAGAAACAATAAATTATACTGCAATTGTCTGAAACATACTCGCTACTTCGTTTCCTTTCTAGAGATGTAAGCAGAAATAAATTTTGACTAGGTTAGGTAGAATATACAAAAAGTAAATCTGACTAAGACTTTCCCATTAGAGAATATTGATTAAAATAAGCCTTCGTATATACCGAGTTAAATATCCTAAGCTCTGCTTGTAGCTTAATAAGTTCTCTCCAAAGATGGCAGTATATCGGGGCGTGCGTGGGTCGCACTTAACGAGCCATTACCCGGAGCCACTCTTCGCAGACACGCCTCGTTACGCACGCTGCCTTAGATAGTGTATTATAGTAGAGATATACGGTGTCTATAATATAAGAGTACTATAACAATAACATACGTTTGAGGGGTAGGCAAAAGCTCGCATCATTTGTGGAGTACGTCATATTTTATAGGTATAATAAGTTCATTTTATAAAATCAACATGCTCTATGTCACGGTAAATATACGTTAACTATTTATGGATAGCTTTATCTCATCGTAATAAATGATGTGTTGCGCAAATTGCGATAAAGTTGTCGAGATAATGTATATTTGTAAAACATCAACATGCTATGTACAACCGGTTTAGCTATGTAAGGGAGGCAAATGTAACTTGTTGACGAAGAGCTCGATAAATGATATCCTCTGTCAAATGTACACAGGGCCTGAGTTGGGGCAAATATTGATCAATCAAGATGAAAGGGCGAGCGGCGCGCTTCACTGGGCTCAAGCTTCGGCGCGGATCAAGTCATCACTTCTGACTCCAGCGTTACCCCTCCGCGCATACATTGACAGCTTTACACTTCTTTATTCGAAGTATCATAAGCAAAATCAGTAATGTATCTGCTCGGTTCAATGTAATAAAGGTTCCGTTTCTAAAAACACGTGCCGATCGATAGCACAGGCGACAAACTGTTGCGCCAAATTACTCTCCTTTTCGCACTCGCACTCTTTTCCTAGGCGGGAGTGAAACGGAAAGTAGGATTACATCCTTTCATTGCGCAAATTATCCTCCTACCACGGTTCATGTGCCCGAAACTAAGATCCCTTTATTATGTTTGAATACATTGCCTTTTCAGTTCTCGATGTTTTTCGTTCAGAAGTTGTAAAACGGCAATCTCTACTCACTGATTCGGTGTACCGTGAAAAATCGATGTGAATATGGCAGAACAAAACACACAGAATCTATGTCGTCTGTCTTGCTCCCGCAGCCACTGATAAGGGCAGGGCGGTGAGGGACGCAGGATGCGGCAGGATTCGTCCGGAGAGAGGTCGCCCCACTGCGGAATGCGGGATGGATGTCCTTCCTTCCGCCTACGTCACCGCTGCTGGGGCTGCCCCACTCGCACTCCATTTGCCATTGCACCATATTACTGCTTTATGAGGCTCTAGATAATAAAGATAGGGTGTATTTGTAATTAGATTAATACTAATGTTTTTTTTATCTGATACGTATTTAAAATTTAATATTTTCTGGGGTCTGGGGCGTGAACAGCCTGTAGTATCTGAAGAAAGATGATGTGAGTTGTAATAATTGTGATTTGTTTAAACAACACTTAGCCAACAAACGCGATAACATGTCTGAGCTATCACAGCCCTGATAGTTTCTTCCTCTTTACCGAAAAGGATACATAAACACGTATCAAAGTTGTAGTTGCGTTGATGTATGTCAAAAAGAGGATTAGGGTTCCATTATCTAAAAGGAAGTAGTGGCAGCGGGGAAGGATGGATGCTCCCGAGTGAGTGACACGCGTCGCAACAACCTCTGTCCCTAGCGGACGTTACTCAGCCGACGAAATGTCCTACAGCAGAAAGTTTACTAACAGAGCAGAGTTTACTAATGGTAGAAATTAAGGTAGTTAAATAAGAGAAAGTGTCTGTTCGTTGGGCTTAGTTAAGACTAGGTTTGAATATACCGAGATATCTTTCTTCTCCGAATGACGTGCATTTCAAGAATGATATGGCCTTGATCGTACAAATTAAAAGTGTAATAGGGATACATTTTATTGGATACACAATTCATGTGCT
Organism: Leucoptera coffeella; assembly: GCA_030578115.1. Lineage (NCBI taxonomy): Eukaryota > Metazoa > Arthropoda > Insecta > Lepidoptera > Lyonetiidae > Leucoptera > Leucoptera coffeella. Next base: position 153,999 of record JAMBLF010000944.1, on the reverse strand, counting down.
ATTCTAAGTTTAATGGTAGACGAATATCACAACAACCTCTTCAGAAAGATTAAGTTTTTAAGTCATTAGCTGCTAAATAAATATCTAAACACATTTTTTATAGAACTGTGAGTGGGTTTCGATTATTTAACATTTATAAGTATAATTATTATTATTGATTATGTGCATTTTCTTGTACGGAGTGAACTTTCTGTGTCATCATCATTGGCTAGTGCGTGATATTGGGTGACAAACTCTCAGATTAATGACTTTCTGATTCGGGTGCTCACTGACGGAGGCCGATTATCTCCACTCCAGATAAGATGAGGTCCTCAACCGTAATATATCGAAGGCCCTTCTATCGGAAGTGTCTTTATTAATGGTTTGTTTACATCGCTTTTTGACGATATGACGCAAAAGCGACCACATGTTGAAAAGACAACAGTGAGAGTTAGGCCGTACTTCGAAAGTTTTCCTAGGATTATGAACAGGAAGTTTGGGGACTAGGATAAAATAGAAATTTATTAGACGATGGAATAGTAACCTGACACCAATATTGCACATAAGTTCTATCTAGAAACCACCCGACTGTTTCAATATAGACGCTATTCTGTCAAAAATTTCTAAAATTATCAATGCTATCACAGCAACGATAGTTTTTAACTAAAGAAGTAAACGTTTGAAAAAGTAAATATAATATACATTTTTTTATTAACATAGTGTCCTACTATTTGAATTCGTGGCTAAGTGAACAAAGCATGGCCAGCGGAGTTAATTTAATCAAAAGTTGTAAATGACGGCCGCAAATAGTCCGTTTTGAGCCTTGAATAAGGCATGAGGCAATTATTCGCACGCCCCTAATTGTAGCTGGTGTGTCGCGTGCTATGCAAATACACCTGCATGGCAGGCTGCGCTGCTCGCTCCCACGGCTGCTGCATCTTGGCGTCTCTATCTTATTAGGTAACCCAGTTCCGCGAGATAGAATCGCGGCGCCACCTTTTAATTTATGCGGCCTTTCTGAAGTCGTCAAGAATTTTTTAGGTTCAGGGTATTTAAGTAGGGTTGGACATGGGTTTTTTCGTGCATGACTGAATAGCTAACTCTATATACACTTATAGTACCTACACTATCACGTCTTTAAATAAAGCAGTGGAGGAAACAAAAGATTTTGAAGAGGCATAACTCTTGTTGAGGACACAGATATAGGAAATTTGTGCTAAGTTCTGGGTGAATAGGTTTTGCTACGAACAACATAATATAATATTATCACCCTGTTCGGCATAGCGCCGTATTACAATAGGATGATCGTTAAGATGAGGTAAGATAGATTTTAAAAAGTAATTGTTAAGTTAATAGACTAACACTCAAGTTCTTACCGTATTATACTGAGTTGTATGCATGTTGAGATAGTGCAGCGAAAATGTTTCTTAAAAGTCGAGATTAATGAGCAACTGTTATCTGGCTGCCCATGCAGAGAGGTTAGCTTGACCTGTATGTATGTACGGTATTGATTTAGTACAAATGAATTTATTTTCTAAAGTAGTGAGAGCGATTATCCCGCGGAGGGAGTGACACCGAGAGGGCCTTCAGTTGACAGGCGCTGCCCTGGGGGCGACGAGGAACAGGTGACTCCGCTTTCCTCGCCAACGAGGCATTCATAGTTTTTGATAGATAACTTAAATGGCTTTAGTTACATAAAAGTATTTTGCTTGTCGTCTAATATGAAGTGATTAAGAGTACTTAATGTGAAGTTAGTATACTTCATGGGTTTTCATTTATGATAACAATATTATCTCGTAGATACTCGTACTTTATATTTACAAAAATTAATATTTTTTATGGATTTTGCATAAAGTTATTGAAGGGTTGAGTAGCATGTACCTACCTCAAAATTGATTATAATTATTCGCGAATCACCGTATCTATCCATACTTGCCTTTTTACAATTGTACAAAAGTAGTACAATTTATACAAAAGAATTCAAGTCCATGCTACGGAGATAAGCTAATTGAGGATTTAGTAGTATTTATTAGTGACAGGTGAACAGTCACCGCGGACACGAGCCGAGGAATGACGACATTGAAATGAGAGCGAACGAGCCATCTGTCAGGCGCAGGGAGGATTTAAAAGAATCGAGACATCTTGAGGTGACAGACGATCTAGTAAAGCTTCCTTATTAAGAGAGATAGATTTCTGAATACATCTGGATGAAAGTGTCAAAATATTATGTATAAAAAGCTGACGGTTGTATGTAGCAAAGTTTATTTCCTATAATTAACTAATTAATTGCCTGAATTTTTAATTCAAAATATCTACGATACATTACGACATGGTATCTTAAAAATTAAATATTGACTATTTCGTAACGTATTACTTCCTGATACTGATGCTGCCGTAAATAATTGTCAAGAAAGATGATTTTCTGAACTCTAACCTTAGGACATGCCAATCTCTATTTTACCTTGTAACAAAACTAAAAGTCTTGACACAAAAGAACAGTCGGTCGATATAAATAATCCCTAATTCCATCGCATGAGAAAAGGCGGTTAAGGGTTCAGTTGCGAAAGTTTCAGGAACTAATCGGCAATAAGCCTGTCACTAATATGCCTCCTGCACGATTAGTCTTTTTCTTTTATTTACATGCTGAAACATGGTAAGCAAATGACATACAAACATGGAACTCATTTTATTTAATTTGATATGCAGTTTTTGCGCCGTTTAGAGGCTTTATCTATAACCATCTCTGGCTATAACCAACAACTATCAAATAAGCACCAACATATATATACTTCATAATAATTTCATACCTAGTCTTTGTTCCAATTTACGTATATATTTAGCATGTAATAAGTTTAGTGTAAAGCCATTTGGCTGTATTAATAGCATTTCCTGGCGACCTTTGCATTAGGCGCTCAGTCTAAGCCGCTGCGGAAATTCAATTACTCGGCGCTGCGTCAGCCATATCGACACCAATGTCACGGCTAACGACTAACATTATAAAGAAGGTATTCATAGACATATTTATCTAATAAAAGTTCAGTGGTGGTTGGACATTTGAATAGAATTAATCTGCTGCATGTTGAAAGATAAGTATAATTCTAGACGTGTCATTAAGAATTTTTAGGTCGTTAGTAGATAGATGTTGGCGACCGTCATTATCTTGTTTTTAAACCGTTTTCTTATCGTAATCAAGATAAAGTTTATTCTGAGCATACAAACATTTCAAACTGTGAACACACGGTACCAATTGTAGCGTTTGTAAACTAAACCCAATATCTAGCAACAGAGTTATGTACAGTTTGTACAAGTATCATTATATAAGGAAGAATCGAGAACCCGAAAGAGAGATGCTCAAATCGTCCATTTCTATTTCTCGTTTGGCTCGCCTGTGCCAACGGTCGCTTACGTGAACCTCAAGAACACACAACACGTTCTCTTTTATTTTATCAAAGCCACTGAGAAGGACATGCTTCTGTTACAGAGTTGGTTGGCTACATTATACAGTGGGTTTATTGGGTTGTATGCTTAACATAACACTGCCGTTTAAATGGTAAATCCAGAGTAAGTATTGTACAATGATGATTTTTAAGACATAATAACTCAATTAATCACTGTTTAAACTCTACCAATTTTTAATACAAACGAAGAGAAAAACTGTTAAATTATCACCTTTAATGAAGTGTCTATGTGCTATTGTACAATTGTATTCCGAGGTATGTCAGTGGGCAGGTACTAAACGAGTGGTGCAAAGGTCGTGCAGTGGCACCTTTAAGGCTTCGCCCCTAATCCGTAGCATTTCCTCAGTGCGCCCGTAGCACACGCCATTGCATGAGCCCCCGCCCACGGACATGTTAATGCTGGCGTCATAGCCAAGCCATAATACGTGTAAGGTTTTTCAAATACATAACTTGGGTGAGTTACATGACAGAAAGTTTCATGCTCAGGTTTTTTTGGCAAATCCTTCTACAATTGTTATTATGGTTTTAACTTCTTATTATTCGAATGTTACGCAAGCTTGCAACTTGAATAGAAATGATTAATGGGATAGTATGCCATAAGTCTTTTTTAGTTTAGTTCAAATTTGAATGAGTGGCAACAATTTTATTCACTTAATCTGTCAAAAACAGACCCTTTATATTATTTGGTATGTTGGGTGAAGGCGTAGGCAGGCTCAGGTATTAAAGGCTATTGACGAAGGGCAAATGCAAGCGCCTATGGCCTAAGAGAGTGAGGCTTTGAGCACTGTTGTAATTGCGGCTGAAGCACCCGCCCAGCGCCAGAGGGAGCCTCCTAAAAGGCATTCCTGAACCAGTTATTTCGTCAAAGGGTGAGAGGGGGCACATTCCGAGACGAGGCCTAAACTTGGCTTAAAATATCTAACCTTGTATCTTATGTCAAATCGTCTACATTTAAGAAAACAATTAAGATTCTTCTTTCATATATTATGAATCTTTTCATGATATTGAAATACAGGTTCTTGTTGGATGATTGAAGTTAATAAACGCTAAGCGCAGTCAGTTACAGCATTATTGATCATTCGGGAGATCACATCAGTTTTAGGTGTTTTAAATGATACTACAGTTCAAGAAGATAGTTATGGACAACTACGGACTCACCATCTGTCTCATTGATTACTGGATTTCCTTTGTATAACGAGTACATAAAGCAACCAGAAGCTGTCACGTATGCACATTTGGTTCTCAAGGCCTCTGATTATCGTATAAACTAATCGTTGCTCAAAATCAACAACCGTTGAGGAATGTGCGTCAATATACGGGAAAGTAGTCATACGCTTGCTTTGTAGGAAACTTGGTTCAGAGGGAAATTATTCATGACATGTACTCGAAAGCACCTATTCGCATTCAGCCGCTAGACTGCTTTCACTCGGATATGCTGGATGGGCGATATTAAATAACTAACTCATATTACACGAGCAGAGAAACGGGGATAAAACACTCAAATAGCTTCACAGATTTTGATTAAACGTTTTAGTTTAGATCATATTTAAACTTAATCTTTTTTCTTTAAGAAAGCTTTGTGTATTATTATCAAATTTTGTTTACGATAAATTGTTACCCTAAATATCCAACATATGCGGCTTATATTCACGTTTTTTTATTTAAAGGGAAGTAGGATATCATCACGGTCTTGATTAGCATAACTATCGACATATTAATGGCATTAAAACGGATCATTTGTATAATATTTCAAACCTGAGGTCCAAAGATTATACAATATTTCAACCTTCTACATAACCTACAAAAACATGGAAATTGTGTGATCTGAACATCAATGAGTACAAAAACTAGTGTTCTGATATTGTAACTGTATTAAGAAGTGTGCGCCATATAGTGCTACAGCATTATCTCAAAATGAAAGGCTTAAAGTGGAGTGCGCGGGGCTTAGCAGCTGGTTCGTGATGAAAGTGTGACGAAGGGCGGGCTCATCCCTTCAAAGGGTTACGGCCTAATCCTCCGGGAGGACTGCGCTCAGCTGCATGCTTATTCTGGCTCTTCTAAAAATTAACTTTAATAGTTGTGTGCTCAAACAGTACTAATGAATAGATTGATGATTTAATTGATTATAAACGTCTATCTGAAGATAAGATCTCTGGTGATTTCTTCGGCAAGCTCCCTGGCTGGGCAATATTAAGAGGTAATACTGCAAGTTGTCAAAGCAACATATGCTTTAGAGACATGGCTAGCTGACTAGATAACTTAAATTTCATTTGACTTTTATATTTTCAATTGTCTTCCGTAATAATATAGTTTTCGGACTGTTCAAATTAGGTCTTAGTTATTAATGATTCCTAATGTCGGAGGCATTTGATAGGCCATACTGTTATTCTAAATTAAAAACCATAGTAGTGTTGTTGAAGGATTTATAGCAGTTGGAGCTTTTTCCAGAATAAGGCGCGTCCTAATCCAAGTGTATCCAGCTGAAAGCAATGACTTTTGCACTTCCAGAAAGGGATTACGGCCATCAAGCTCCAGCGACGCCTCACGAACGCCAGCCGTGGCGGGGATGCGGAGACACGACTTCGCACTGGCTTAGCTCGTTCATTGACTTTAATGACTATCAGATTGATGGATATTTTACTTCATACATAATTAATCTATCCTTTTGATAAAACCTAAGTCATTACATCTGGACGTTTTGTTCTATGTCGTAGTAGAGAGGTTAGGTCATTGCCTATTTCATGTCCTTTCGACATGCTTAACTTTTACCATCATACAAAGTCGTAAAATATTCCAATGTTTTTTTCCTCGGATTAAGTAAATAATGTATATTGATAAGATATTTGACTTCGGCTCGGCTCTCGTCCTATAACCATGTTACTTCTAATCCCTATATCCAAGGAATGATTTTTTCAGTTACGAAATTAGGTTGCTGTATACACTTTGGTGAACACCTTCCGTTCACCTTGAAGCCGCCATAGAGAGACTGGTCGCAGCGACCTTGGAGCTCTCAAAGACACTTGTGCGTTGGAGCCCCCTCGAGGCTTCGCTCAAGTCCCTCGCATATTGATGGGCTCACGTTGGCAAAGGGTTGGATTATCAGCCTATTCATTACTTAATGGGCTGGAATACTGTGGTGGTCATGTGGCTTAAATTATTACTGGGGTTATATCCCCAAGATGTAAATTATTTCTATAGTATGCAAGTCAAATTGTTTCAAAGATCTGCGCAGTGCCGACGGTGCCTCTTACTGTACGGATACTGATTACTCTTACGATGAGGGTTAAGAGTCGGGATTCTTATAAACAATTTTTTGTTATAATTTCATTCTACAATGGATTTGAGAATTATAAAATTAATAACAAATTTTTGTAGCATTCAGTGAGTTATGTATTTTTTGGATTACGCACAAGCAATCTTAGTGCCATCACAACCGCCAAGCAATATTTAACTAAGATGAAATGATGTCTCTAGAGTATTGTGCACGCTGATATATAAACAAGATATAAAATACAATAAATAATAAGTTATATTATGTTGGAAAATATATCCATTATTAAAAAGGTGAACTTGAAATCAATTACAAGTTATTGCTGAATCCCTTTAACCACATCAAAAGAAATTAATTCACATTTAAGAAAGGCCTATTCAAGGAAAAGGCAATTTGAGAGGCAATGCGAAAGGCGGAAACTTTTGGGTCTCAGCCGACGGAACTTGTAATTGTGTTTGTATCGGAGTACATTCTTTTACTTTCTAAGCTTTTCAATTGCTAAAGCTGGAATTTCCTTTCCATTTTTATGGGGGCTCAATTAAATACGTCCTTCTAAGTTCGGGATAACCTTGGAGATTTCTCCTTGAACACGCTTAGCATTTATATCAGGGCTTTATGGAAAAATTAGTGATAGGCGATAGGCTAGTTCGATTCATTAGGTACCTCCTACCATACGCTAAAAAGCAGCTAGTCAGTTTTATATTTACGTCTTCGGCTGGCAGGGTATGTACATAGCAGAATGCTAAATTAATAATCAAGTTATATGAAGTATTCCCAATTAATTCATTTAATAAGCATACATTTTCACTCGTTGTACTATTCTTTTTGGAGTAGATAGAATGGCGGTGTCGTAAAGTATATCTATGGATATTTACTAGTGGTATTGTGTTACCTCCAAAGTCATAGAATAAGAAAGTAAGTGTAACATAATTTAATTTAAGACACAACTTTTCAGTTTAGACTAATCTAAATTAAAAGTGCTCCTTTGTTGTCGAAGAAAGAGTATTGGAGTGGCCACCAGAAGTAATTGTGTTTGTTTGGGAGCTGGCTGGCAGCGCTCGCTAAATTCATTAAGCGCTAAGTTGGAGCGGAGCAGAAGCGAATTTGTTAAGAGTTCCCCTTTACAACTATCTGTATTGGAAAGGAGTCCACCCGCCACTCGATCGTGGTTCCATCAACAGATAAATGATTCACTTACCTTCCTTTCATTAAGCTGGTAAATTGTCAATCGTTGATGTTCCAATATTTGATCAAAATATGTTAACTAATTCTTAGAAATATTCAAATACCAACAAAATCAAACAAAGAATTTCACGATTATTACGATGTTTTTTCGCAGTGTAATATACAGTACATTTGGCAATATGCTCCGTGGCTTGAACACACTGATACATAATGAAGCCATAAACGTCGAAATTACAGCAATGCTTTTTTTAATTATTTCATGAATTGACACCGTTTCTGAAATATTTTCATTTTAAATTTAATTTTTATCTTAATAATATAAGTGATTAAATTTTTTTACAATGCTTTCATTGGTATCTTACAATTTTACATCCATCTTTTGTAAACCACCTGAACCAGATCCTCTCTCGTTTTGACAACCCTTTATACAACCCTACGAGTTCTTAAAGCACAGTCTGTTCGCATAATAGCGATGGTTTTGGCCCATGCCTGCAGGCGATGCGGGTCGGACGAGGCTAGAGGCCTAAGGCTGGGACACCAGCGGCGCTGCGGGTCGCTGCAGAGGGCCAAGGTCGCCTCCGCCGCAGCCGCGATCGATGCCTCTGCAGCCTCTCTGGGACATGCTCTGCCAACTGCCACTAGAAAAAAAAATACTCTATACTACATGTGTACATGTAAATGCACGAGTCTTAATCTCTATCGGGGTGGCCAGAACGAGAACAGATTATATTTTCTCGGTTATTTTGAGCTAAATTATATACCTACGTGTCGTGATGGCTTGTTATAGAATGTTGGTGATTTAATTTCTTCCAGTTTCCAAGTCGCTTCTTTAATGTTTCAGACTACCTTAGGTAGGAAAAGCTAAGGATGATAAGCATTGAGTCAAAGAGTTGGCACTTGTAACTTGAGGAGTTGAATGCATTAAGAATATAGATAATACGAAGCACTCATGGATCCTATGTCTAATTTCAGACTATTCTTGGCCTATTTCTATCTGCGGATGTAGGACAGTCTGGTTACTGATGGCGAGACGTCTATAACTTTGTGAATACACACATTCACATCGCCAAAGCGCGGAACATATTTGGATGAACCTCTCATAATTAGTTGATCGATAGACTAGGAAACCGCCACCAATATTTAATATTATCACTAACTTAATGCGTATGATAACACACACACTCAGAGAATCCTAATTGTCTCGAAGGTTCTACCGCCTCTGGAAGGGATTAAATAACGTACATTTCCACATTCCCCAAAAGGTTGGGTTGTGATAGTTTATCTGGGCCTTTCCTCACATATTTGTGCTTATAAGTTCAGGCGCTGGGCCCAAAGTATCCTGTAAATGTAGTACGAAGCAGCATCTTAGCGGCGGCGGGGCGCGGGAGGGGCGGCAGGGGCGGGGCGACATTGACCCAGGTCGAGCCCTCTGCCCCCGCGCGCCCCGCAGCCGCATTTCCACGTTCTCCTGGGGATACCCGCCTGCTCTTGCCAAATTACTTTATTATAATCAACGGATGTGCTGCTGACGTACTTTATATACCTTCGTCTTTTCGTTATTTCTGATTGTAGTTTACCCATGTCTCTTGTACTGTTCAATTTTTCTGTAATGATTATTGCTATGTCAGTCATTATGACAACTTAAATGGAAAGCATAAAGGCTAGCTTAAGTTTACAGACAGATGTATAAAACGTACCCTTTGCTTAAAGCATAAGTTCTTCATACATAAACATACAACTATTATTCTTTCAACCTTCTGGGTTGACCAGAATGTCCGAGACAATAAATTTTCTTGGTATCCATAATGATTAGCAGATTCCATCAGATTAGCAGTCATGCTTAGTAATAGTAGTCAGTCACATATTAATAGGCTAGTTAACCACTTCAAATTATAATAAGTATGTCAAATCAATCAACCTGTAGCACTCCACTGCTTAAGAAAGGTCAGTTCACCTGGTAAGGAGCAACTTAACGGAACTTAAGATGTGAACGGTGTTTTTGTTAAGTGTTTCATATTTTCTTTGAAATATTTTCGATATGTGTGTAATGAGACAAAAGGATGCTTCCGTAATTTAAATCATATTGGCGGTTAATAATCTTAATAAGTTTGCGTAATTAATAATATTGATCCGAAGACAAAAATATTATGACGACATGAATAATACTTTACTATACTATATAAAATGTATTACTTCATTGCAAATTATTGCATCCAAAATAAAAAACTCATCTGAGAAAAGAGGGTCAAAATTAATTATATAGGTAATTGCATAGTGTTGACATTATTATTGTATTATTTTACTCTTCAAAATACGAATATAAAAAACAGTGCTTTATCTTTCTTTGGAGACCGCTAAATACCCCATAAATCCGCGAGCGTCGTGCGCTGGCCACGCCGCGGAGGCATCTCGTTGGCTGCATTATTGAATTACCCGTGGGGCGAAGGTAACCGCTGAGCCTGGCTACGCAATGCGACGAGGCCGCCGCCACCGCCAGCGCCACTCCCGCATACGACACTCACTCTGCAGCCTCCACGGTTGTATATTGAGTAGGATCCCGATATTGGGCCAGTTATTCACGAACCTTTCATTTGTCAACGTGTACCAATAAACAAGTACAGTTCACGAAGCAACTTCTTTTTTTTATCTTTATAATTAGAGCCCTAGACGCTTACTTCCTTTAGGTTAGGATTAGGTGACCATCTTGTCAAGGTGTCTTGGCTAACTTTTACGTGTATCAGCACATAGTCAATATTTAACGAGACAGATAGTACACTCAACCTGTGGTAGTTCATATCATTCGTAACAACCAAGATTTATGGCCAATTTTTTCATCATGTTTATTTACGAAACCAACAATTCTAGAGCACAAGGATCCGGTTAACGACCATGCCCAGTCAATAAAATGAGATACGGTGTTTGCCGAGACAATGGCCATTATTCCTGTGGCTACGGCTTCTATTACCAGTATATATGACTATATAGACTATACGAGTAAACTACCCATCATTCATTGTAGATCAGTTCGACGAACCACTCATAGACTTAAGTATCTCCCAAGTACGCAGGAATGACACGCAAAAACGTAGAAGATTGGATTCTATTTTGGTCTTTGATTGATTCGCCACTCCATTGCTTGAACATGCCTACACATATCTAGTCATGATCGTCTATCCCTCTTCCGAACGAGGAGAACCTTAGAGAATCGATACAACTTCAGTAAAACTTAGTGATGCGATAACAATCATATGGAATGTTGGTGACAGCATAGACCTGTGAATAGTGGTGCCGGAATGCCAATACCATCATTCCTATGACAAACATACATACAATATAAGGACTTGAATAGCCTTATATGTATATACCAGACTTACATTATTTCTTATCACTTCACATTTACGTATACATTCACGATTGTACAACCTTTTTGGAGTAGACCGAGGTGGAGAGTCCATTATTAACTAAGTTTTGTGATGCTCTTTCGTCGCTCAAAACCCAGTTTTTACCTGATAATCAATGTCAATGTGACAAGTGGTAAACCAGCGCCGTATACAGAAACTGGATATTGCCTAATTCTCAAAATATTTCGCATTATGTTTTGTCAAACCCAAAAAAAATTCACTTGGAAAATTTAGATGGTCACCCATCCAGATATTTGCATACCAGCGTTGCTTAACTTTGGTGATCATATTAGGTCTTTACCTACGAAATTGCCGTTTTGTATGAAAAAATTTAAACGAATTTTTTTCTTGTATTTTTTAATTGTATTAATCGAAGTAATCACCCATGCAATCAATGCATCTTTGCCAACGCAGTGGCAGTTTATTGATGCTCTTCTTGAAGAAATCAGCTGAACGGGAGGCAACAAATTCTTCAAAGGCATTTTGTACTGCCTCTCGAGTATTAATTTTTTTTCCCGCCAAGAAGTTATCCAAATTCTGGAAAAAGTAGAAGTCTGTAGGCGCAAGGTCTGGTGAGTACGGTGGATGATGGAGAGCTTCCAACCCCAGTTCTTGCAACTTGGAGACCGTCTGCTGTGCAGTATGAGGTCGCGCGTTGTCGTGCAGGAGCAGCGGAGACGAGCGATTGACCAATGCTGGTTGGAGATGTGCCAGCTTCTCCATCATTGTGTTCATTTCTTCACAGTACACATCTGCAGTAATGCTCACCCCGTTTGGTAAGAAGCTGTGATGAATCACACCGGCGCTAGACCACCAAACAGTGACCATCACTTTTCTAGGGGTAAGTTTTCGTTTAGGGCACTGTTTAGGTGCTGAACCAGGATCCAACCAACTTGCTGAGCGCTTGCGGTTGTCAAACAGAATCCATTTTTCGTCGCAGGTAACAAGCGGTTCAAAATTCCTTCATTTGTGTGTCTGTTGAGCAGTGCAAGGCACGTCTCGACGCGTACTTCACGCTGGCGATCATTGAGTTCGTGGGGCACCCATTTGTCAAGCTTTTTTACCTTGCCAATTTGACGCAAATGGACCAATATTGTTTTGACGCTAACGTCGAAAACTGCTGCTAATTCCGCCGTAGATTGTGTATTATCAGCTTCCACAATCGCCTTTAATTCGTCATTGTCGACCAAAGTCTTCGGACGACCACGAGGTTCATTTTTCAGGTCGAAATTTCCAGAACGGAAGCGAGCAAACCAATAACAGGAGGTGCGTTGGTTTGTAGTGTTAGCTCCGTAAACGTCATTGATGTTGCGTGCCGCTTGTGCCGCGTTGCTGCCACGACGGTACTCATATTCCATAATTACTCGAATTTTTAACGTATCCATGATGACGAAAAAGATTGAAATGCTATGAAAACGTAACACTAATCAATAAACAAATGACTACTTTTGGAAAAAGAATTCCATGTTATTAAAATAAAATTAATTTAAAATTAGGATTCTTAGTCAAACAAAAATTATTTTGATTTGAAATGGCCAGTACTGCAGAACGGCAATTTCATAGGTAAAGACCTATTATAACTTTAATACCTAAAAAAGTATTGGAGCACTAAATATAGGCGCCGAGACATTGAGACAATAGTCAAAGTGAGGCCATAAATAAGAAGATTAACTCGTAAGGCGGTCGCGTGGCTGCGGTGGCCTTGGGGCGGCTCCTGGCACTGCCCGCTACGGACTACGGAGACGTCGCCGCCAACGACTACGACTTTCGCTTTCACGCCCTGCGCCACTGCTACGTAATTGCTACCACTGTACTACGACGATAGTAAAATGCTATTTGACTTTCTCCCTGGCATGTTGGTCGTAAGAGGCGATTGAGGAACAGTGATAAAAGATTTTTTGAGCGATGGGCTGGCATCCTTTCACCAATATTATATTCCATCTTAAATGCCATGGTAACCGTTATAATGCTAAGTGTCACCGAGAAGATATTTATTAATACGTCTAAGTATGCCTAATCCAAGTATCTATACACCCCGTATGAGATAGCTGATAGAGAAAGATAATCCTTTTGAGTATGTTAAAAAAGACGGAATGACGAATGAAGAAGGTCCTTTCCAATCGAAGTCTCAAGGCCCAACTTCGCATACGTCTTCTTCAGTGCTACGTGTAGCCTATACTGTACGGATGTGAGGCCTGGACTATTAAAGAGGACCTCAGGAAACGTATTGAGGCGTTTGAAATGTGGGCATACAGACGTAAGATGAGAGTATCTTGGACTCAGGGAGTCACAAATGAGGAGGTCCTGCGACGAGTCGGTCAGAAACGCAAGCTTTTGCAGACCATCAAACAGTGAAAGGTCGCATACCTGGGGCATGTGCTTAGGCACGACCGGTATGAACTGCTGCAACTCATCATGATGGGAAAAGTTGCCGGAAAGAGACGACGTGGCCGTCGGAAAAAGTCTTGGCTGCGGAATATCCGCGAAAGAACGGGGATTGCAAGTGCCGCCGAATTGTTCCGCCTTGCTAAGAACAAAAAGGAGTTTGCAGAGCTGACTATGACTGACACTAGTTGGAGAGGCAATCTAAGAAGAAGAAGAAAAAAGACGGTTTCTGCAAGTTGTGATACAGTCTTACTGATTCCTCGTTTGACATTTTTACAAAGAGACGAAGTTATGCAGAGTGGGGAGTATTCAAGTATCATAATATTATAAATGCACTTTCACATGAAATCTGTGATGTCAAAAGCTGTCGTTTGAATCTTATTACCACCTCCATCGCTGCATTTTTGATTTCATTACGTAAGTTTGGTGATGATGTAGCTCCTGATTATCGAAAGAAAAAGGTCTTTAGATGAGCTTCAATGGTTGTTATCCTGGTAAACTATGTACTTTCAATTATTTTACTTAATTATGTATACGAAAGTGTATAAAAGATCTATGTCATCATATAACTGGTGGCGTAGATATAAGGCATGCAGAGAAGTAATAAGATTTAAGGCAGGTACCCACTTCGGCGATAAAATAGACAACAATGTAATAAATAGATTTACGTTTTCATTTTTATATTAACTGTATATTTAAATATACTGTATTTTAATATCATCTGTTATATTGAATGTTATAAAAATATATAATATGTATTGAAATTTCAGATTTAACTATAGAGTAAGAGGAGTTAAGCCATGGTTTTAAATACTGTTTTCTTTTATACATTTGTTATAATCATCAACTTTAGATTAATATCCGAGAGTTTTGTAAAAATTCTAATAAAACTAGATACTGTTAGTACAAGACAATGTGTTAAATAAAATAAAAGTTAACTGACAAGCAGTGACATTGACATGACACATTAACTGACAACCCAGTACTTTGGTTCAGGTCAGGAGGAAGGTGCAAAGGTGTTCTGGCTGAGGGTATATCGCTGGATTTCGCGGCTATTTAGTGGAATATCATAACATGTGCATCTAAACCTATCCTAGGATACATGGTGTGAGTTTGTTGAGTTACTAACGGCGTCATAATGACGTCGAAAAGTAAAAATGCTTTACGATTCTTCGAGACTGAAGTTGAGAAGTGTCGTGAGGAAAGCAACTGGAAGAAGGCGGAGGAATTGGCTTTGCAGCTCAAAACTAGGTCTCCTGAACGAGGTAAGAATGCTAGTGTTGTATAAAAGATGTTAAACTGAAATTACTTAATGAAATTTGCAAATTGGCAAAATTTTGCTAGAATACATTTCCAGTTATCAGATCCATTATCTTTTCCTTATTTATTCAAATATTTTATTAGCATATTAAATGTCAAGATACATCATGAATTCTCCTAAAACACTATTGATAAAAAAGTGCAGTGTAATTATGTTTTACTTTGATAAAACTATTTTATCCCCTATATCTAGTTAAACAACACAGGCAACAACAAGTTGAACAAATTGAAGGTTTTATTTTAAATGCTGATACCACAGTGAATGTCATTTATTAAATTACAGTGGAGGTAAAGTACCTTTGAAGGTTATTGAAGTACCTACTGATTGCAAAGACAGTGATGAGGTAATCACTCCGTTCTAATTAATCAGAGTACTGTTTGTATGTGTACACATACTACATTTTTTATAAGCCTACTTTTCATTCATTTGGGGTAATCAGAGAGTCTTGTGTGAACATTGAAACCTTTATTTTACCTGATAGAGCAAACAGTGAGTTCATTGCGGATTACAGAGAATAACTACTAGCACTGCACAGTAGATTTTGTTGATTTTAGCCTACTATAACTATTTTATGATGTTTCTTGTAAATGTTATGATTTAACCATTTAGTACAGAGCAAAACTAGTATAGATTTACTTAAGTTGGTAATGAAAATTTAAACGAAGAAGAATGTTCTTAATTTCCAAAAAACTTATTTTTTATAAGGACCTAATTACCCCATCCAATTATTTTGTTCTATTGAAAAATTTTTTATTAAAAGTTAACAGTTTTATGTGACCTGTGTTCCAGTGTACACCTTCCTCAAGCTTCAAATAAATGCTTTATGGGCTTCCATTTTTTATTGATGGCTAAACGTCTGTGTACTTTGCAATAAGGAAAAGTCAAATTAGCTTATATTATTCAATTCAATGTATGTAATGTAAATGCAATTGATGATTGATATTTAATTTTAGAGTAGCACTAAACATACTCTTATCACATTTATTTCCAGAAACCTTAGCCCTGTTCTTAATAGGAGAGAGCAAACTGGAAGCGTACTTAGATGAGAATCCACCCATCAAAGAACACATAGAGATAGCGAAGCGAAGTCTCACGGATGCCAAGAACTACCTCAACTCCACCACAGGGGAGGCGGGGCAGAAGGCGGGAGTTGGGCTGGACTCCCACCTGCTGCTGGGGAAGCTGCACTACGCCTGCGGGGAGTACGACACGGCGCTGGACCACTTCAAGACGGCCGATCTCAATGCCCTCGCTGAAAAGGAACTGTCATTGTGAGTATGGTTTTGTGTGAGTTATTCGGTAACGAGGATAACTTAAGGAGATACACACAGAAGTGATAAAATTGTGGTATTACAAATCTAATAAATACTCAATCTAATATAAACACCCTTTTGGAATTGGTGAGATTGAACCAATCAATCAAAAAATGTTGTATCTGTACTACAAATAATGTATAACTAACTTGTTTCAAAGTTAACATAATGTTTTGAAAATCAGATAATTTTATAACAAAACCAGTATTTGTAACTGTACTGAAAGTAAAGTATTTAATGCGTTATATAAAGAAATTGGCACAGTTTTTTTTAACACTAGAGAAAGTTTAGTTATAAGAGTTTCAGTATATAAACTTATTGCCCTAGTACTTGTAAGCAAGAAATAAATTAGTAAGAATTAAAAGGGGTAATACCAATGTCTAAAGGAACTGTTGATATGGTTTGCAGACGCAGCCTCCGCATAGTGGCTGAGTCGCACGCCATCCGCGGCCTGTGCCTCGAGGAGACCATGAGCGCTGCAGGGAGCCGCTACAAGCAGGCCGAGCATGAGGCGGATATGGTAAGTCATATACAGTATGGCGGTGGGAATACCTATATTGCCTTTAATGGAAAGTAAACCTTTGTGACATAGATTATACATTTTCAGTTACTCAGCATTAGTATAGGCTATTTGACACTATTCAAAATATGTTACTAAATGAGGTCATCCTATTAGATAATAATATAAAAAACCATATTTAGCTCTATTTTATCCGAAAATATTTATTGATTTTGCAAAATAAACATACTAAATTCATATATTTTTTTGAATTTCTTTCTTCACGAGAACGCTCTGTGATTTGCTACGCCTCGCGTGACGTCACACGCAAGTAAACATTGTTTATTATTATGCACTTAGTGTGATTTTATCGTATTCCCATCGTTTCTTGTACTATATTTAAAGGTGTTTAAAGCCTCTGTCAGCTAGGATGATAGTGCCCTGTTTCAATTCATCTAAAAATTTGCAGTTTTCTACTACTGTTTACTTGCCTGTGACGTCACGCAGATCATATGGCGTCCGCCATTACAGAAACAGCGTTTTTAGCGCGAATATTGTAATTTAAATTTTAACTCAATATTTTACGGAAAATACTGCGAAATTTGCAGAAATATACATGTGGTGTATTAATCATATACCAACGAATAATTTGAAACAATTTTTCAAAATCAGACAAATAGCCTATTGTTGAATAGACTTATTTAATATATATCCGTAGTGTTTTAGTCGCCTTATAAGTCATGCTCGGATTATAGGCCAATGAGATGTGAGCTTTCAAGTTATCACCATTATTACATATCGAGACCATATCTGTTCCTATTTTGTTTACTTAAATTGACCATTGAAATAATTCTTCAAGGTTCTGTTCGCCCTGAAAGGGGTTCAACCATTATAAAACAGTGGCAAACTATATCCACTCCTATTACCTTAAAATATATATCAAAATAATGGATCTGGTATGTATTAACAATATCCTCTGTTTAGATCCGCAGCCTGGAGATGGCGTCCGACCTGGCGTTGCTGTACGCGCAGAACGCGTGCGCCGCGAGCGCCGCCAGCGCCTGCTCCCTGGGCCCTGCGCTGGAGCACGCGCTGCACGCGGCGCCCCTCATGCACCTCCGGGCGGGCAGGCCCATGCACGCCATCAAGAGGTACTCACTACTCTACATAGACTCCGTGACCATTGCCTTTGTAAGGAATATAGTAGTCGGTGGTTCAATTGTATGTGATTCTATAGGCTCACCTCGAATCCACCAGATATATAACATAGGATTCACGACTAGCCAGTATTTAAAGTAATAGTGTTCTATCATGCCTATTACCTCTTCCGAACTTAATCCTTGTAAACAATTCTATATTAGTAAGGCCACTGGATATTTGGCTCTTTATTCTGTTCTCTCTGATAATTTTTTTAGTAGTTTTTTTTCTCAAACCAGTCATCTAAATAGAGGCTTAAATTTCCACCAATTAGTAACCTGTAAGCGCTCCTATATATGTACCACAATAATTGTTTGTGTGCTTGGGGCAGGTACCGCGAGATGCTGAGCGCGGCGGAGTGCTTATGGACGCAGGCGCTGAGGCTCACGGTGGCGAGGCAGCTGGCCATGCTGCTGGCACGGGACGCCGCCGGGAAGGTACGCCAACACCAACCTTATAGCCATAAAGATAAGAGTCAAATAACAAGTAAACCATAGTGTGTTAGAACATCATTATTGCATGGAAAGTGTCTAAGAGATTTCAAAAGTTGGGCTTATGAATCACAGCATGTATTACGATTCATTGGCTTATGGTAAAGTAGTACCGTACCTAACGTACGATACAAAAACCAAGAGAGTAACACACACATTACCGTAAAAATGCGGTTATTGAGAGGAGTGTTAGAGGTAAGCAACGCTGACAGATAAAGCATCAGCAAATAAAAAATATATCTTCGCAAGTTAACTTTCTGTAATATAATATAATTATAGAACAATTCGTTTATTTCATATCTTTCCAGGAGTACCAGCCCCCCAGTGCCAGCATATCCCCCAACTCGTCGACTAAGCTAAAAGACGCCTCTCTGTGGAAGCCAAAGAAGTATGCCAATCTCAACCAAGTGAGTGCTCTTACTTACTATATATCATGAAGTGCAAATTTCGTTATAGAATCAGAAAAAATGGACAGCAAATTTTTTTGCTTGCTTTCTGCCTGTTTACCGCTTCATTTCGTAGCAGGAAAAAAGTAACAATAAGTAAAGGAATAGAATGATATTAACCGTTGGATTATCTAGCTTCAATATTCCATATCACTTCAATGAAAAGCATCATTTTGCTAAAGTTATCTCAGGAGATATAGAATCTCCAAAGTTCTATTTACGCCAAAATAGACGTGAACGTATGCTGTATAAGGTGCTATAGTAACATTCTCGACTATTAGCTCATGCTGATTAGTCAGAGGCTTACTTGTTAACATCCGAAACAGTGAAGTAACATATTATATAGCCATACTGAACCCTTATAAGCACCCGTTGTCTTAGTTGATTGGTATTGAATCCTCATGATGGTGCAGTTCGTGCCGTCGAGCCGGCTGGAGGAGCTGACGCTGGTGGCGTGCGTGGGCGAGGCGCTGGGCGCGCGCGGCGGCGTGCTCTCGCAGAGCCCCGAGTTCGAGGCGGCGCGGCTGCACGCGCTGAGGGCCGCCACCGCGCACCTCGACCTGCTCGCCATACTGGTCGCGCGCTGGAGGCAGGTGGCCGTGCTGCTCGAGGTCAGTACATACGAAGAACATAAATAGTTAGTTAGCTCACTTGTGTGATGTTCTTTTACGATGTGCTGGAGCAATTCTTATTTATACATTGTAATTGTAAGTGTTTCTTAAAATGAATACCTCACAGTAATATTAAATGCAGATGATTTGCGGAATGTTATATAAGTTATATTTGTGTAAGAAATTAGTAGTTTCGTTTAGCAATTGATAGAATCCTGATGTTAGTTACCTATCGTTCTGGTTGTGTTCTATAATGGTGCTGTGCCACTAATCGTTAGTGTAATTGAGTCCTTCCGTTGGTTGCAGTCGGTGGAGCGCGCGATGAAGTTCTCGTTCCGGTGCGCGTACGTGTGGCGGCAGAGGGCGCTCGCCTCCGCCACCGCCGCGCTGCCGCACCGCCACGCCGCCCCAGGTCAGACCACGCACCACCCACCACATACATACAACACACACTTCACCAACATTAAACTTTGTGTCGAGATGTTTTCACCTGCTCGGTCAGTTTTAATGACCCGACGCTTACGGTGTTATAATTAAAATGATTAATATTGAAGACTCTTCTAGCCAATTGTCCAAATGAATCTCATTAACAGTTAGTTCCCTGGACGTCTCTTACGACTCGCTGGAATAAAATACTCGCATATAAATCTTCTTCTCATCTAATTAGCATTCTATTCACCCCATAGACCAGCACGAAACAATTTACATTTTTATTTGTATTGTAAGAGTTTCTTTTTATCCATAAATGTTGGCGTATATAGTGTGACAATGGATGTTTTGGTGGTGCGCAGGTTCCGTCGGGTGGGGCGAGCGCGTGAAGGCGCTGGCGGTGATGCAGCACGCGGCGCCCCTCGCGCGGGGGGACGCCCCGCTGCGCCTGCTCGCCGCGCAGACTGCCTACCGCCTCAACGAGGTACCCCACCCACATTACTATATACATTACTAGAGACCCGCTCCGGCTTCGCACGGGTATAAAATATATAGCCTACTCCACTATTTAATGGATGTTATTATACATATAAACCTTCCTCTTGAATCACAATATCTATTAAAAAAAACCGCATCAAAATCTGTTGCGTAGTTTCAAAGATTTAAGCATACAAAGGGACAAAGAAAGCGACTTTGTTTTATACTATGTAGTGATATGCTGTATGAACAAATGTGGATATAAATGAAGCGAATCAGGTTGAAATTGTATACATTAACGTCCTTTAATCCGTATATATGCTCGGAGACAGGAAAACATCTCCTTGGTCACTTTTAGCATGAATATTCGGATTGCAATGCCATATGAAACAAAGGTAACAGGTTGGTAGCCCATCGTCCAATAGATTCCATTCACCCCAGGTCCCTTAGTTATCTTTTACGACACGCCGGGAAGAACATCAGCTAAATAGGATTTTTGAACGACTCAGCTAGCACAGGACTCAGAAAATAAAAAGTGTTAACGAGATTCTGATTCGAATGCTCAAAATTGAAAGAGAAAATTGAAGATTTTATTATGTTACTAAATATTTAAACTTGCTGTGCGTCAAAGTTCTAAATGTACAAAAATTAAGCAATACATCAGTGACGCAGAATGTGATTGATAGGGTAATAGCAATGATGGTGGTTGTAGATCGAGGACGGCATCCGGCTGAGCGAGGAGGCGATCGCGCTGCAGGAGGAGGGCGGGGGGCCTCTGCTGGCGCGCGCCTGCCTGCAGGCCGCCATCGGCTACCAGAAGAAGGCCACCGTAAGCACTCTCACATTTATCACTCTATTGGCGTAGTCAGAGGTTCATGGGATTTGTGGCCACCTCGAGCCCATAGTTTACCTGAAGGACATCGTCTAATGTGGGTTAAAACTTGTCACCACTTCTAAGTTTCAGTAGTACGCCGTGGCACTTTAGACAAGAACTAAGTTTATGTTAATACATAGTTACGCATTGCAACCTTTATGGCTATTCGTTATTTTGTTATAATTAAACAGATGAGTTGATAAGCCGTGTCTCTATTAAAGAAATCCAAGTCGCGCGTGCACAAGGAGGCGGCGAACGAGCAGGCGCTGCGGCTGCTGGTGCGCGCGGCCTCCGAGGACCCCAACGACCACCTGGCGCTGTTCCACCTGGCGCTGCAGCACATGCGCGGAGGCGGCCTCTGCCGGGCGCTCGAGGCCACCAAGGGCTGCCTGCGCGCGCGCCCCTCCTGCAGCAAGGGCCTGCGCCTCTGCGCCGCGCTCTGCGCCCACACCGGGCCCCCGCACAGCCACATGCAGGTACCCCCCACATACACTTATTCTACGTACATTTGCCATGTGCATATAGATCATCAACAGTGGACTGCTACAGGCTAGCCGATTAACGTATTCATACGGTCCCACGCTATGCTCCACTCAATATCCGCCCAACATGAGATCCACACGTTAATTGGATAGTCAGCACCTAACGTTTAATGTGGTAAAACGTGTCACTATTTACAAGTATTGACTATTTCGATGAATAGTAGAGTGCTAAATTTGACGATGACGGTATTAGTTTCCCGATGGTTCTATCCAAGGCGTGCGTTGTGCGTCGCAGGTGGCGACGCTGGCCCGCGCGTACCACCCGGGGGCGGCGTGGCCTTTGGCGGTGCTGGCGCTGGCGCAGATGCAGAGCGGCTCCCCGCAGCAGGCGCTGGCCCTGGGCAAGGAGCTGCTGGCGCTCTGCTGCGAGGAGACGGACGACGACGACGAGGACGACGCGCTCGACGACGACCTCCACTCCGACTCCAACTGCCACCTGCGGCTGCGCCCCGAAGGAGGTCCGTGCCACACACATACGTGGTCCAAGACATTACTGTCCATTGGCATTCGAATATCACGTCTTAAAGGGATTGGCTAATGATCTCTGGTCATAAATTAGTATACAACATCTTTTTGCATCGAAATGAACTGTAGTACACATTGTAACACTTTTGTGGCAAATGTTTAAAAAAGAATACCTTATGATAATTGGCGTATAGACTGGCGCAAAGTTGGTTTAATGAAATTTGAAAGTTTAATGTTAACGGTACCTGTGCTGATATGAATGAACACGTGGTTGTTTGCGCAGGCTCGGTGCGCACGGAGTGGGGCGGCGAGAGCGTGGCGGCGGCGCCCCTGTCGGAGGCGGCCTCCGTGGCGTCTGCGCAGGGGCCGCCTCTCGCGCACTCGCAGCGGAGGGCGCGCGTCTGGCTGCTGCTGGCCGAGATCTGCCTCAGGTAACCCGCTACATCATCACTCGTCATGTACTCACCTTATTCAATCCTTATAGAGGGGGAAAAATCATTCGTAAAACATATCCATTATTCTAACGAGAGAGTGAGTGAGAGGTTAGTAGTTCATCATCTCGTTAATTGCGTTAACCCTCAATCCATAAATCCCTCACGACAAGCGCTCTTTTGACTTCCCAAACTAGTATGACTATACGTATAGGTATAAAGAGGTACTAAATAGTGTGATGCGTTTGCAGGTTGAACAAAGTGAGTTCTGCGGCAGAGTGCGTGGCGGAGGCGGCCGCGCTGGCGCCCCACAGCCACCTCGTGCTCTACACGGTGAGACATATATTGGCTTTTAGTTCAACTCACAATATGTTTTAAATGTTCAAGTATCGTATAAAAAGGAAGAAATCCGAAATAGATTTCCGTGATCTCTCCCTACCATTCTGTACGAAGAGGGGTGCGGTATGTATGTATTGTGTAACGTATGCAACTTCAATGCATGTCAAAAAAATCAATTGACACTCGTTGTTCCTTAAGACTACGGCTCCACAGTTGGTTTTTCGAGAATCTCTGGCTTACATTGGTGTAATTTCCTCAATTTCTTCAATATGTATGTTTGGCAGCAATAACTACATTAAAACTTAAGGACAGTAGGATTATTCCGTTTACATTTCTCGGATTGCTACAAGCTTCACGGGATGTTGTCTAAAGTACATATAATTGAAGCCTTTATATTTAATAAAATAGTTTGTGTGGCTATGATATTACGAGAGGAAAGCATCACTGTGCCGGTAGTTATGCTAAGGGTGGTGATTGGCTATTGTATGTGTGTGAATCGGTGTTGATTGGGTGTTGGTTGCAGCGCGGGCTGGTGCACGAGGCGCTGGCGGAGTGGGCGGAGGCGCGCGACTGCTTCTGGGACGCCGTGGCGCTGCAGCCGCTGCACACCGACTCCCTCGTGCATCTCGGTGAGTCCCCCTCCTCCTGATGTGGCCTTTTCAGGTTGCGCACTGTGTTTGCCAATTACCAAGGCGATATATTTGCTGTAGCTGATATAGAAGAATCACTGATAAGATATCAATTTGAACACTATGACGTACACTTATATTGTGATTTGCCTGTCCTGGGCGCTCACTATGCGTACGAGTAGTGCGTAGTAATTAGTAGTACATGGCTTATAAGTGGCATAACTAAGTGTAACTAGTCATTGAGATTTTTAAAGTCTCATAATGTAAAACTTTCTAAAAATGTTCAAGTCATCATGCATGAGCTGCTACTACTCTACCTACATAAGAATCAACCCATACAGCTATACAAATGTACTTATAATTATTTAGTATCACAGTTAACCAAAAGCTGTCTTTCTCCATGGCAGGTACGGCGTACTACGAGACGGGGTGGCCGCGGCTGGCCGAGAGCGTGTTGCGCACGGCGGTGGCGCGCGAGGGGGACCGCGCAGACACGTGGCGGCGCCTGGCGCTGGTGCTGGCGGCGCGCAACGACCACGCCGCAGCCGCCGACGCCGCCGCCGCCGCCCTCAGCGCGCAGCCCAGCGCCTCCGTGCCGCTATGACCGCACCTGCCCCCCGAGCACTAGACCACTCTTGTTCAGCGGGGAAGGGGAACGAGCCAATCTAAGCAATACTTCATAAGTTTAGTAGTTTTGAACGATTACGTAGCATTTTATGTTAATGCGAGCAGAACGTAGCGGACGATATCATTGATTACTGATGTACTGTATACGACGGCAAAGTTGCTGCCAGAAATATGACAGATTGGCCACATATTATGTATATTCAGCATATAAGATGCTAACAACCAATAGGTGACGGCATCGGTGCTGGCTTGAATTTGACCCCTTGCCACGTAGGGTGGCGTTCCTTTGACCCACTGTATGTCCAAGTGTATAGTTAACACCTCCCAATATAGTCATAAAATCGAGTGTGTTAGGTAACTATAATTCGTTTGTGATGAAGTTCTAATGAGCTCGTGTTCATAAGTAGTACTCCAACCGGAGTGAGACTTCGAAGACTAGGATAGATAATCAGATATCAATTTCCTTTGAGGTACTATTTTGTACCGTATTTATTATGTATAATAATAAAATTGTGTTTCACCACTAATTCCTTTAGTCGACACTAAGTTTAGTAAAGATTCACTTTAGAACAAGTATTAGAATACAAAGTGCCCCAAACAATCGATACTATAATACCTTTATTAATATTACCGGGTTTTCTATGTTTAAATATTATAATGAGTTAAGGGATTATACCATTTTAGTAGGTTGCATTTTCATTGTAATATTGAAAGTCATTCATTAAAAGAAAATGTATTATTTCGATCATTGGAATAACTAGATATATTTATTAACATTCCTTATAAAACTGTTATATTATAAAATTGTTTTTTTATTATGTTTAGGGTTACGTCTTAGATGCGATTTATTTTATAGTAATTCGAGGAACGCGAAATACTCTATTTTTGTACTAACATTTGCCGACTCTTAAATGGGCGATACAAATGTAATGGTGGTAGCCATAACTAGATCATAATGTCAAACCCGTCCTAAACGTCATTTACTTTCCTTTGGCTAGCTGTTACCGTGAAGGTTTAGTTATTTGTCTTTAGCTACCGTCATTTTATCGCTCATCTTGAAATGAATACTTAATATAATCTAGTAATTGTAGTAATAAATCATTTTTTTAAATAATGTCATTATAACAATTTCTATCTCTGGGGATAGGTAATAGCCAGTGCCTGTATACGGCGATACGGTTCACTACCTATCACGTTGGGTGCTGTCTATCTAGTGAAACGTTTTCAGAGGCTCATTCCTGAAATGCCTACGAAATTTCGAAGATAGGCACTCAAGCCTCTAACTATCCCACCAAAATAAAAGAAGTGTGTTTACTCAAGTCGCATAAAGCGTATGTTATGTATTTTCTAACAATGTACGGAATATAACTTTTTTGTGTAAAATAATATTCAGAGGCACTATAGTCATTTGGACGTACATAACACTTTGTCCGTATATAACTATGGGACAGGGGCTTGAAATGGCTCCGACGCTCTTGGAATAAAAATGTTTGGGGTTATGTTGAATGTAAATTCAAAGTTATATTCAATGTTATTACGATGAAAGTAGTAAATTTACTATAATTGTATACTCTACATGTAAGAAAAGAAGTTACCACAATTTCTTATACTTTTGATATTGTCTTCCAAAGAATTGGTAGAAAAAAATTATTAAACATTATCTAACAATTTACGGAGATTTCTATCCCATCTAATTTGTATCTTGTTCTTGTGTCACACTTATTCACATTAAAAGTTAAAACGTTTACTACCCATTTTTATTGATGTAAAAGTAAATATTAATAATTATATTTATAAATTCTAGATATTAGAAAACCATTTAAATGGATATGAAACTAATTAAGTATTATATACAAAATTCTGTTTGAATATCAATTTAGTTTTAGTGATACATATTTCAATAGACAGTGTTCAGCTCTGAAATAGTAATAAAATTACTGTTAGCTAGTAAGCCTACTATGGACTATATCACACAAGTATCATAGAAACTTTAGGGCCGCCATTCATTTGTGTACTTTACCTACAACAAAAGATCATCAGTTTATACAATGTTTTGTATACATTTCGCAATTTACTTGGAATTTAGATAATTCATGTCACTTGTGAAAAATGTCTATCTTCAATATTGCGGCAAACTTTTTAAATTCAGAGATAAGTGTTGTTGTTTTTTATTGTTATTAACGAATAACTAACAAAGGTCAAACACAATCACCACACTTAGGAATTGTTTAGTATCCAACTATTGTACCTTGTTTTGTTTCATAGCATTCGTGACAAGTTGTTCGAAGACCAATTTCGAGTGATTGTTTTGTGCCGGGCGACTTGGCGACCGCTCCGCATATTCGGTCGCGACGCCTTGTTACCATGTTACTCGGACGTATTTTATTCTTGTTATAGCGATGTATCTTGTTGAATATAATCGAACTGATATGGTAGCGTTTTCTACGGGCCTAGGCGCCCCTTTAGGGCCAGCGGGGGTGCGGGTGGAGGGGGACATAGAGGTTAAGGATATCGTACAGTGATGTAATCAAGCATGGAATAATAAACTATTATGTGTTATTGAACTTCATTCTTTCATTTATACGCCAAACATATTCTAAGATAAAAACTCGTTAATTTATGTTTTTTTTCTGTATGTTTGATTTGTACTTTTTCACTGGCCATCTTTAAAGAATATCTTTACATCCCTTCTTAAAATGTCGCTTTTACCGAGATTTTCTCCTTTTTAATACTTTGTAGCGATAAGTGCTTGCGATTGTCGACCGAGTAGCGCACCGGTGAGTCGCAATAGCATCGCAATTAGGCGGCTGCTAATGAAGCGGCGATTGGGAGCAATTGGCGACCTGCGACCCCCACGGCGACGCGGCCCATCCAGCGCTTTAAATATTTGCCTACCAATGTTTTTTGTTCTCTATATTCTGTAAGTTAATCATTCGTTAATTACTGGTTTTTGCAGTTAGTAAAATGAGATGGATATTTACCGAAAGTCGGTCGGTTACGGTCACAATAACAATTATAGATGCATCACTGTATGGACAGAGCAACCAACACTTTCATATTTCCTAGGAATATAATAATACAGAACACTCAGCGTAGAATCCGTTTGAACGAATCGAAGATGAGATTTTCAAGAGTTGGTTTGCTTTGTCTGAATATCACGAAACAAAGAACATAAATTTCAATGTGATAGTTCGTGTAGATATAATCACTGCTTAACTTTTTCAAGGCTCACAAGGAACAGGCTTAGCCGCCACTCTGAGTAAATGCACTATGTGTACTGTATGTCATGCCACCGATAATTATCTCTGCATCTCGACAGAGCTGTACGCGAACGAAACAAAGAGCCGAGTGAACGAACTTCCTAAGGCACGCTTACACTCGTTAGTCCACTGTTTAGCAGTTAGTAGAATTTACGAAAAGTTTTTTTTTAAGTTATTCTACACAGTATATACATTCTAAATAGTTTGAAATATTTCAAAACATAATTCATTAATAAATTCTTGGTAAGTGGATTAATAAATAAATATTCTTACTGCATCAAGCCTGTTGTAAACTTAATTATTTTAAGGTCAATTATTAAAATAATTAGTATGCTTACCTATTATACTAAATTATTTGTGTTTATTAAGAACAATACGCGGATAGTAAACTATAAGAAAATTATTAAAAGCCATTATAAATCGAGCTATCTACCTAAGAACACATATTAAATGATAAATTGTAGCTGAAGCCTAAACAAACTAGTTTTTAATTCATAATCATACAAGTGATATTCGTTACTGTCCGCACAGTGAACAGGTCTTGGCTCTTGAGTCACGGGCCGGGGCGCTCAGTGCGAGCGGATCCGCGGCGGCAGGCGGTCGCGACATGCGGCCATGGAGGCGAAGGCACAGCCACCCATCGAGAGCGAGAAGGAAAGGCGCGAGCGGCGGCGCAGCCTCTACGTGGTCTACTTCACCATGTTCCAGATGTCGCTGGGCTTCAGCATCGTGCTGACGGGCGTGTGGCCCTACCTCGACAAGGTATCCCTCCTTCATTCAGCTTCATGTTTCGCAACTATGTTGTCGTCATTTGTTTACACACATTCGAATGAACCCATTCGCAATTGGCACGCGTCGCGGCCAGGGATTCGGTTCCCATTCATGATCAGATGATACTCGGTTGTTTACCACTTTGAATGTGTGACTTAGTTGCACAATTTAAATACATAATGAAACAAAGAACGAGGGCTCGTAATGTTACTCGTATGTAAATTGATTCGATATGGTTTAGTGCCCCATAAAACGTGTGATAGCAGATTTATCAATGAGTGCAAGTAAAGATAGTTTTGGATTGTATTGTATGTGGAAGTATAAATGCAACTTTGTAAGAAGCTATTTATTTACTTAAATTACGTATTACTTAAAATTTCTCGCTTACTAATTATATGTTAATAGATCATTATCGCCAAGGGACCCATTTAGTATAATTGAGCTTGAATGCGGCAATCGTCTAATTAAAATTGTTCTTATATTAAAACCAATAAACAAAACTTTAGAGTGTTTGGAAAAATCTTTTTGAGAAACACTTGCTTTAACGCGCTTGAGAAACGCAATTGCTTTAACTTATCGCATATCGAAAGTCAAACACTTTCTCTCTGGAACTAATAGCATCACGTCTTGTGCTAGCAATGAACTTGATATCACGTAGATAAATGATAACAGCTGACTTTATGTTTGAAGTCTTTCATTTTTGTGTTCGTGTAGTAAGACTTGATAACATTTATCTGTAATAAATTGTCATTTTATTGCCATCATAATCTTCGGATATTTATGATAATAGTTAAGTGATATAATAATACAACATTAAACTGAAAATGATTTCCCATATATGTATATATGATCTCTGTCTACGTCTCTAAAGGCTGAAGTTGTACGTTGTAGGTATAACCACAATTAATCAATGTTGACAAAAATCCCAAGTCATCCTAATTATTTGAATAACAAGCCGCAACACACATCTAATTATCAGCATACTCGTTCTACCAATACGTTTTTTTTAATATTGTTCAAAAGTAAACAAAGTCCAAAAGCAATGAGCCTTGAACTTCGACCTTTGAGATGCGGGCGATTGAGCCACTATCGAGGGGCTTTTGTTACGTGTTGTGACGCACCCGGGTGACTCGTATTCCTCTGAATTCATACACACGTCAAACACGTCTTTGAGAGAACAAAAAAGCTGCAGGTACAAATTCCTTACCTGATTTTTAATCCGGATTAAGGTCCCTTGGGCACCCGTGGGATACGAATTGCTCTTAGAAGTGTGTTATTAACATTTTTTTATATTCATTCCCATTTAAAAACAGGATTCTAAGATATAGTGGAAAGGAAAATTCAAATGGAAACTAATTTACGTACAAACTTAATGATGTAATAAGAACCATATTGTATAACTACCATTGATAACAATAATATGAGAAGTATAATTTCCAATTTGTTATTGAGACTCATAATTCGTAATATTAATTTAATTATTAGGTATACTACTAATATCATAACAAAGTAACTTAATTCAGTGTGAAACTCTTAGTCACCAATGCTATTTGATAACATTGCAATAATGAATCATTATTAGTAACGAGCGGTAGGTACTCGTATCATTAATTATCTCGTTGGCAGAGCTCCCACTTGGTCACCATTGAGGCAGTACAAGTGCCGTCTAGTGCTCTATTGTGTTATCAATTGTACTTTAAGATAACAGCCACGCTATCCTTGCTCTGGTTAACGACTTCTTGTTGATACAAACAACAAACAAAGGTGTTCACGACCATTAACCCTTGGGGTAATCAGAGGTTCATCTCAGCTATCGAGGAGGTAGTAATGCTATGGGCACCTAGAACCCACATATTGACCAGATTGTCAGGACTCAATGTGACAGGTGGTAAGCCATGTTGCCATTTACAAGAACTAACTATTACCTATTCGGAGAACAGGTAGGTTTCCTTATGATGTTTTCCTTAACCGCTAGTATTCGGTGCATTGTACAAATGTATTTTTATTACAAAAATGTACATAGAAATTCATCAATCTTCATTTCCATTGTTACATGCTCAGGCGGGATTTGAACCCTGTACCCACTGATACAAACAACCGAGCTATAAATTAGTATTTAGCATGCAAATCTTATGGGGCAGTATTTCCTCAATATATGTAGATTTAAAAAAAAATATATATACACAATTACACATGTGTGTAAAATATTGTAAGATATTTCTGTAAACATATTTTTTACGTGATTATAGACTTGACGATCGTAATGAAAATCATTGAAAGCCCTAAAGTAACCTGGTTGTGAGTCATCACTTATACTACTTATAATTTATAGGTAGATTTCCTCTCCAAAATCAAAAACACCTAATAACTCACATGGGCATCCATCTGCACCTCTTCTAACAGAATGAAGAATGGAACATGATAAAATAAGGGTTATTTGTATATGACCAATGGTGATTTTCATCAGGTCCAACTTTCTTTGTAATGAGTTCATCACTATTTGTAGACCGGGTAGTAGTTCACGTTGAACTTAGACGTAGAGATAACATTGTTCATTTACTTCTCAACTTCAAAGAGTCGTGTGTTTCAATGTAAAACTTTGTACCCTAAGAAATAACCGCTGTGACGAGTATGTTCTAAGTTCTGCGAAGTAAGGAAACATTCCGTTGAGATTACTCTGAAAACATAAAGTGCCGACCAAGTGCTTCGTAGAGACTGGCATATTAAAAGGATTGAGCATATAATTATCGCAGCGTCAGTTGCAAGTCAGCTTCCTGTTGTGCATCCCAGAACGCGTCTTTAATCACAGTTCATGTTAGAAGACTAACGAGACATATTACTCACCTATGTACTGTGGCTCGCGTTTGCTAAGCACTAGTATGATTATACAAGTATATAATAAGATCATCTAGGTCACTGTTTAGCATGAATGTTGGGGTTGCGATGGTATAACGGAACATTGGTGACAGGTTGCTAGCCTATCGCCCAATAGATTCTATTTATCCCTAGTCCCTTAGTCACCTCCTACCACATGCCGAGAAGAACGGAAGTTAGTATTATTTTTATGTCCCAGACTAAGACAGGACTATACACGTTTTCATCACTACTACTTAAATAGCAAAGATGTCAAATAAAACTCATGATTTGGTGTACATGAGTACTCGTAAATGAGTAATAAGCTCTATTAGTAAAATATCACAATACGCGTAAATATGTGACTAACTACGTTTCTAGGCCGAGACGCTATTTTTGTACAAGAATTCAAAATGATCGTGGGTGACTAACCGAAACTGACACAATTCAAAAATGCCTATTTAATAATAGAGTGGGTTCATAGAACTTGGAAAATTTAAAAACAGAACAATTATTTTGACTATCAATAATAATGTCTAATTCAAAGTAATATATTTAGAAAGTTCTTGCAAACCACTGCTGAGCTGAGTATAATCTTTACAGCGACTTTGAATTTTTTACAATAAAAAGACAAACGCATTCACGACTATTAACCCTTGCGGGGTAGTCAGAGGTTCAGGTGCCCATCTTCGTAATCGCAGAGGTAGTAATTCTATTGACACATCGAACCCACGTGTTGACCAGATAGTCAGTATGCAATGTGACAGGTGGTCAGCCATGTCGCTATTTACTAGCACTAACTGTTACCTATTCGACGAACAGTTATCCACATCCGCAGGATGTTTCCCCCACCGTATAACTCGATGCATATCGTAAATGTAATTTTATTACGAAAATGTACATAAAAATTCATTAAACTTCATTTCCATTGGTACTTGCTCAAGCGGGATTCAAACCATGTACCCACTGATACAGAGCCAAGCCCCAAACAACTGAGCTACGTCGAATTGAGTAAAATTAAACTATAGCTATAGGGTAAATATAGTAAGACAAAGAATAATGTTAATTTGTCTGAGGTAACCTCTAGCGTAACCCTTTAACTTGCCTTGGTAAACTATCTAACGTGCCGTGTGTTGGTGCCTTCCAGCTGGAGCCCGGCGCGAGCAAGGAGTCGTTGGGGGTGGCGGTGGGCGTGGCGCCGCTGGGGCAGCTGGCCTTCTCGCCCGTGCTGGGCGTGTGGGCGGACAGGGCGGGCCCCCGCGCGCCCATGGCCGCCTCGCTGCTGCTGTTCGTGGCGGGCAGCGTGCTCTACGCCATGCTGCACGCCACGGTGCCACACGCACGCACCGCCATGCTGGTGGCGCGGCTGGTGGTGGGCGTGGCGTCGGCCAACGTGGCGGTGGCGCGCTCCTACCTGTCGGCGGCCACGCTTGTCGCGGAGCGCACCTCGGCCGTGGCGCTCGTGTCGCTGGCGCAGGTGCTGGGCTTCGTGGTGGGGCCGGCGCTGCAGGCGGCCTTCGCGCCCCTCGGCCCCGGGGAGCCCCCCTCCGCCTCGCCCCTTTTCCGCCTCGACATGTACACGGCCGCCGGCTGGCTGAACGCGGCGCTCGGCCTCCTCAACCTGCTGCTGATGCTGCCCTGCGCCTTCCGCACCAGGAAGATAGCGGCCAGGGAGGCCATGGCCGCCAGAGGGGCCGCCTCCGAGCGAGAGGCGTTGGCCGCGTCGCCACCCGACCGCGTGGGTGGCTGGACCTTTGTGTTCGCGTTCTTCGTGCTGGTGTTCAACTTCGTGCTGCTGGAGACGCTGGCCACTTCGCTCACCATGGACCAGTTCGCGTGGAGCAAGCGGCAGGCGCTCGAGTACATGGGTGCCGTGATGAGCGCGGGCGCGCTGCTCTCGTGCGTCGCTTTCGCCCTCATCGGGCCTCTCTCCAAGAGGGTGGACGAGAGGGTTCTGCTGCTGGCGGGGTTCGTTCTCACCGGCCTGGGCTCTGCGCTGTGCATCCCGTGGGGCCCGGGCCCTCCGCCGCTGGCCGCGGAGGTGGGCGGTGAGGCGGGCGGCGGGTGTCCGCAGCGCGTGCAGCCGTGGTGCGAGGGCTCGCGGGCGCTGCGGCTGCCGCAGTTCGTGGTGGGGTACGCGCTGGTGGCGCTGGGCTACCCGGTGGGCGTGACGCTCATCCAGACGCTGTTCTCGAAGGCGCTGGGTCCGCGGCCGCAGGGGCTGTGGCAGGGCGTGCTGACGGGCGCCGGCTGCCTCTCGCGGGCGATGGGCCCCGTGTTCGTGGCGTTCGTGTACTCACGCTACGGCGCCGACGCCACCTTCGGCATAACGGCCGCCCTCACGCTGGGCACGGCGCTGCTGCTGCGCGCCCTCTACCGGCGGCTGAGCGGGGCGCCCCCGCCGCCTGCGCCCGTGGAGCTGCGGCCGCTGGCCACGCCCTGACGCAGTAGTCGCGGCGCCTGCGCAGTGGCGGAGTGGCACTGTCGCGTGCGCCGTCGAGTGCGATGGCCGTGCAGCGCGCTCTCTCGTTGGCCTCGGAGCCTCCCGGCGCCTACCAGTGGCTGGTGGTGGCGCTGGTCTCCGTGAGTGCGGTGCAGGTGGGCCTGCTGCACACCACCTACATCTTCTTGGCGGCCGACACGCCCTACAGGTAAAGGATCTCCTACTTCGATTGCTCAGCTTTAAGCTCCGTATTTTTATTCATTTGATTACTCTTAAACATATATTTTTATGTCGATGTAGACTCATTTTTATGTATGGTTCCATAATGATAAATCCAATGGAACATTACTATTGTTATTTGATACGAAATCTTAATTTTCTTTTTGTGATATCTATTTAAGCTCTACAAAAATTGAAAAGTCGAATTGCTCAAGTGAAGTGCGTGTATAACTTCATTCATGTATTGTGATGGTGATAGGAATTGATAGAACGCGACGCTAGAGTATTATTGATGGTTGCGAGGACCAAAACAAACAGGGTATGAATGTTGTACGTTTAGTTATAGTTAGCCAATTGTTGTAAGTACTTAGTTAACACTTCTGTAAATATTACGTGATATAAAGAATGTTGTTATTGTAAGGAAACAGGAACTATTTTATAACATTAAACAAATTTTATTATTGATTCAACATGTGTTTCTTGCTTTGGCACTTGAGAGGAAAATGCCTGTCTTCAATTTAACTTATCAGACCTAACAGTAAGTATCTACATTTTTACATACATACATAGAAAGTTTTATAAAAAAAAGAGCCATCTCCATCTCCAAATATCCTAGAGATTGACGTCATGATTGTGATCTAAATCTCAGCTCAATGGCGGTCCAGTAATTTGAAGTGCCTTTTTAGATCGGTCATTTACCTAGCCCACTGGTATAAATAGATTTGCTCAAGAAATTCCAGGTTTGGAAGAGTTCAATGAAAGGCACCTCTTACTTCATATGAGAGGTATATAATGTATTAGTCGATTACTTACAGGCAGAAGGTGGAATTCACACGTTCGAATTAAATATCCATATGTTCATTCGTCAAATTAAGTCAACATATGGACATGATATTCAAATGAGACCTTCTTCAGGTTTATGAAACAATCTGATTGAAAGCCTAGTTGTAATTGAGGTTTACACTTCTAATGCAGCAAGTAACTCGCTATAAATGCAATTAATGTTAATGGCTTACAGTAGCCATCGTAATAGATTGGCGCGAGCATACATTAAAAAATACATTGGCCAAAGCAATATAATCTTTCTAATCATGTGGCACATAGTGTGAATTATTTTCGAAGAATTTAAATATCTTTTATATTTTATATACATATGTTACGCTTATGCTAAAGAGTTGAAATTGTCAACATATCCGAAGATCTGTCAACAAAAATGAAAAGAAGAACATAATCTAATAGGCCGCCTGCCTCGTGGTCAAACTTATATTACATTTCTATTCGTATGTCCACCGTGAAGGACTCCTTCAAACATATTATCTGGTTCATCGCTCGTTATTCAATATATTCAAGTGTCGTCCAAATTGACGCCTACGACTCAGCGAGAGATCAGTTCTTGCAAAGGTATCCCCTCAGGTCCACTGGTTATTAGAGGATTATGTTGCGAGATACCTCGGTTATTCGCTGATTTCGATATTCTCTTGGAATCGCTAATAACCAGTGCTTGTAATGACGCTGTTTATCCACTGTAACATTAGGTGGTAATATTTAATTAATCATAGAATCGCTCACTTCAAACTAGCGTAGATGACCACGCGTACCTCGAACTCACAAAGTGTAATGGTCGAGCAGTGTAAACCATTGTATATATGTAGTGATGTTAGTACAAAATGGAAATATCTGTGCAAAAATTTCAATTGATATAAGTAGCTGAACATACTGGACGACAATAGTTTCGTCGATTTGAATAAATTGGATCATACCTAATTATTGTCTCAAATGCTTGCTTTTTACTCCTTGGGCAAAATATTGTACGATGTCCATTGGGAAAGAATGAATTGAAATAAGTGGTGTAGCAGAACACATTGGAAAAAATCAGCTATGCCTCAGGATAGGCAATGCCAGCGCCTGTACACGGTGACCTGAATCGAGAAGTCTATCCGCGCAAAATTGGGTTAAAGATCTTCGTGTATGCTTTAAATTCTCATATTATTTTACAAGCAAATAAATAAGCCCTCCCTCGTAAAATAATATAATCATGGTTGCGATTGTTGTGATATAAATATTGGTCACAGGTTTCTAATTCAAGCCATTCTATACTATGATAGGCGACAAGTTGGCATTCTTTAAACGTCCCAAATTAACAAAAGATACACACTTACTATAGACAGATCTTAGGTCAATATTGCACAGGGTAAAGTAAATTAATTAATATGATTTTCCTCATTTCCAATCGCTTTATGTTAATTGCATTTTGTAACATGGTCATTAACATGTCAGTTTAATGTATTAACAGGAAAATTGAAAGGAACATATAAAGTGGTTTGGTTTTCCATTAAATTTGTAAATACTACTTCATACAAGGAAGACTTTTACAATAATTATTTTTCGTCCTATCTTATAACTATCTGTCTTTATTCTTGGCATTTCTTACAGCCGTATATATGGACATGCTTTATAAACTTATAAAGCACTACGCTGGCTATCAATTTATCAGTTATGGAGGATCTACGATTATTATAACTCCCAATATTTTTGGGATTCAGTGTATATATGTGTATATACTAGGCATAATGTGAATGAGGAATTCTTTTGTGCCTCTTGTGGTAGCAGATTAGAATAGGTAATGGAACCGTTTCGATGTCTATCAATTGGGCTATATTGGGAGCCACATTGAGCACCGCGATCCCCTTCCGCCGCGACACATGGATATGATGCCATCCTTTTGTGCGGCCACTTTGAGAGGACCAATTACAGCACAATGCAAGAGGATACATCAACCATGGGACGTGTCATCGCAGAGCCATCAAAGGCTTTGTTACTCATATTACAGTGAGGGAAAACTTCGTGAGGGAACCTAACTAATCTTCTGACATGGCATGAACCTGGCTGAACTTGACACAACGGGTACTGGATTTCAGAGAAACGTTGAGTGCACTGATCATGTTACTTCGCAAATACATAACATGCACGCAAGTTAGATGATAGGTAAATGTTTATATATTAAAATTCAAAAGGTTAGCGCAATTTTTCAGGTACCTATTTACCAAGTCATACTCAGTGAATATATTAATAGGCGTTCAGTCAATATTACGAGTACTCTTTCGATAGTACATATTGTCTAGTGGGCATCGAAGCAGCGGCCTTGTCTCACTATTTGGCGAAATTACGCAAATCAAAGAAAGTGAGAGTTCATATGTTGATTTAGCTGTTCAAAGGTACACGTAAGTGACTTGTTCAAATAAAACGGAATTCATATTGCCTATTTATGGAATATTAATATAATAACACTTCCGTCAGTAATAGCATTTTATGAGAATTATTTGTGGTATACATATAGAAGAGAGCCTGCGAGATATTCTACACTATTTATAACATACCGGCATAAACAATACCGGCATTTAAAAGGATCCTCTTGTATACCTTTTGCCAAAACGTAGAATCCTGTCTTGAATGAGACGACTTTTGAGAAGAAAACATTGCTTGAAACGTAAGTACACTAATTAGATTTATGTCATTATCTTTCCATGCCAACTAATAACCAGTTGCAGTATCTCTTAGGAAGGGTCTTACGGTCAATGGACCTCATTATAATACTACCACATCCCCTATTGCAATGTAAGTGACCGGACTATGTGTTGTACCTGAGGGTCAGTCTACCCCGAAGGTCGCTGTGTGCGTTGGGATGGCTAAGGTGTGGTGCGGGGCGTTCTGGTCGGGCGGCGCCCTTGGCCTCGGCACCCGATCAGCTGTGAAAAGTGCTCCAAGGCCCCGCGTGCGTGACCGTGCGCTCTGCCGCTGCACTCACGTGCTCCTCCGTACATATCGACGGTTAAAAGGTAGCGGGGCATATGCCACTAAAAGTGAAATAACCGTTTAAAAAATTTAATTTTAGAAACTCTGTTATATCTTGGTTTAAATAACCAAAAAAGTCACCGTAGAGCCATGTAAATAAAATTTTACGTCGAATTGAATTGATAACTCACTATACACCAAATAGATGCTTACCCCAATATTAGCTTTTAACCGTCTATATATCCGTATAAAGCTATTCAATTCTATGTTTTCTTAAAACCATTCCCTTCTCAATAATGTAAAATAAATAAGTTAGGCACACCCTTCTATCCCTCATGGATTAGTCTTTAGCTTGAGTGTCCGCTTTCGTCAATACGAAGGTTTTGTTTGTATCACTCACAAGCCTGTTCCATTCCAGATACTTACACATTATTAAAATTATCTAGGTGTTAAATTCACCTTCGATCACAAATAGGCTACTGCTATAATAACGCTTAGATTTTACGTATGTTTGCAAACAATGGTTTCCCTCACCGAAACCATCTGCACGTAATTGTCCGGAGGGTGCTGCCTAATCCAAACACTGAGCGCTTACAGCTTAACTTGAGTGATCTAGAAGCAGCTGTCAATGCGGCTGAGGGGTTACCAGTACACAACATATTGTTCTCTATGTTATTGTGTATTAACAGCAATGTGTGACTAATGGTAGGCATGCCATTGTGCATTGTCTCCGATTAGATTTGGTGTAAATATTGAAGTCAATTGGCACAAACACCATAACCTCTTTGTCTAACGAAAACAGGAAAAAGATGTTTACAGATTAAAGTCCTACTGGTTATTTAAAACAACTTATTACACAACAATATAATATAATACACACTTAACATATTACGTTATACACACTTACGTTAGTTAATTCCTTTCCATCCTTTTAACCATTCATCATAATCTTTGCACCCTTTTTTAACGTAACAGTCGGTTAATTTATATGGTTAATAAGAAAGGGAGTTTGTTGTACGAATTAAGACTTTATACGCTATTGTAAAAGCATGGACTTGTAGAGAAATCCCTGGGGGAGCAGATTGAGTCAGCCTTGGTCTCGGTGGGGCCTTGGCTATTGTTGGCCATTTGTCACGGAGACCTCTTAAGACCACTCGGTGACGGCCATATCCGCACCTACACCGCACTGCCCGAGTCAATCAATGTCAACAAAGCCGCACACAGAAATGGTATATTCATACATATAACAATGTCCTCTTATCGATTTTGAGATGGAGAAAACTTCGGAGACTGAGAGTAATTATTAGAAATACTGATTTATTTTGAATCAGCATGTTTTGGCGTGGTTTCCATTCATCCTAGCCGCCAGAAGAAACGCACTTAGTTAGTATCTTATTTACATTCCAGCAAGTGCTTGTAGAAAAGCATTATGGTGACATCTGTGATGACAAATTAGAATCTGTTTCCGGAGCGAAAACCGATGATCGCGAAGCAAAGTTCACATAAACATTGTGAGATGGCGCCACTAGAAGAATTTTCAAACTTATATTGATAATGATAGTATATTGATAATCATCGACTATCATAATATAAAAATAAATAGTTTATTTGTTATAAAGATAGATTTCACATTCTAATTTATAACTCAGGAATTTGAAAACCTACCTATTATAGTAATTACTAACCTAACCTAGTTTTCAGGTTCAATCAAATTAAATATCTGCATCAGTTTTACTTTACGGCGAGGGTAAATACAGATCGTTATATACCTTCGCTGTCTAAGTAAGTACCTGTGGAAAAACTTTACGATATAACAACATCACACCTATTCATACAATATTAATTTCTTTGAGTAAAGAGAGCTCAGATGCTTCTATGTAAACCTATAGTTAGCGTCAAGAATAATTTTCCTGCTGTCAAGAAGCAATTTCCTGATGCCCTTATAAAAAGTAATCATTAAAGGTCTACCAGCTACTTAATATAAACTAGAAGTCAGAACCGCTTTCTTAGCCCTAAAGAGGATTTCCATCCTTCATCAATAAAACCATTTAGAACCGAGGATTTATTTCTTAGATACCTAATTAATCATGGTTAAACTATTCTGGTTTGGCTTTAATAAACCATTGTTAGCCTTTTAAAACATTTGATATTTCCGAAGCTTACTAAGAGAATTAGTACAAGTATTGGAGGTAAATTACAAATCCCCAAATGAGGTAGTGAATTTGTACCATCGATAGTACCATCAAAGTACCAGTTATAATAAACATGAGATGACAATGATGTTGAGAGCATTTCTATTTGAAATTTATGTAGACATGTATTTACATACATGGCATGCCCTTGCTCACAAACGGAATAAGGAGAAACAGGGCCTTACTCCACTAATCAACTTTGACAGCCACACAACTGCGTCGCTACTGCGTTACTTCTGCGTCTCGGCTGTAAAAGTGGCACTCTGCTAATATTTTGACAGCCACAGTTGTGCCTCTATAGCGAGTCAGTGGTGCTTCAGTGGCACTTCAGTGGCAACTCAAGTATAAAAATGTCAATAGTGGAGTACCAAATATAAGGCTATTGAACTGACATTGACTGACGTTTGGTTAGTGGAGTAGCTTTTTTGTACTTCAGACGCAGAAGTACTTCAGATGTAGTTCGATAGCGCCTCAATGGACAACATTTGTTAGTGGAGTGCCAAAAGTGTCAAATTACGGCCACTGAAGTACCACAGTATCGATACTGAAGAAATATTGTGGCTAAAATGAATTAGTGAAGTAAGGGCCCTGTCGATCGCCACCTTGAATGATCCTGACAATTCTCTTATGCCATGCCTCACTCAAATGTAATGCTACGAGTACCCAAATAATGAAAAATGTGTTTTATATGCCTTAGTTATTAAATGACTGATCAAGACTAGCAGATGGGGTGTTTTAAGAATTTAGGATTATATGTTGGTTTTTATCTTCGAAGTTGAATTCGAACTGAATGTCTTATAACTATAATTTTTAACAAGATCTTGAACAACAACCGTAACTACTTTGATGCACCGGTTATCGTCAGAACAAGGAAGTTAATGCTGGGCGTGCTCAGTCCCTGAATGAGTGGCCATCCGGCTGACCCATTATATCCCACTCGGAAGGTAGATTAGTTAACAAACAGGGCTAAACAACGAACTTTTTGTAAAGTATCTTTCGTATTTAATGAGAGGAAACTACAAAAAATGTAATATATAGCTATAGGCAGTTAACTATCTAATGATTACAGCCTTTATGTGATTACATGTCTATTACATCAAGAAATGGCAAAGACTAGTCGAATAAACTGAACTCAACTCGTGACCTTCCTCCTCAAGTGGTCATTTGCGTTGGGGCGTTTTTGTGTCAAGAGGATTTTCACGTGGAAAGTTATGAGTTCACTCACAACAATCATCTATTTGTCAAAATAAGGTACGCACGAGACGTAAAGCTTACAGGATTACTCTTCGATTTTCGTATGTAAAAAACAATCATACTTAGAGATAAAACAGATGTATATTTGGGCACCTCTAATACTAATCCAGGGTGTGAATTATCAGCGTCATATTTGCTAGCCCATCCCTTTAAGCATGTAACCCCATCTCCCCTGTAAGCCTTGGGAGTAGCAGCTAGGCAGCCCTCGTGCCAGATTGCCACATGCGTGCATACGTAAACACTCATGAGGCGCAGTAGAGCGGCGGAGAGCCAGGCGGAGGCATTAGGTCGTGGGCGAGGCGGCGCGCGGTCGTGCCCACAGACTATGCAGGCGGAGCGGGTGCTGCGCCCCCTGGGCGATTGGAAGCCCTATCAGCTGCTCAACCTGCTGCTGCTGGCGCTGCCGCTCTTCGCCGCCCCCCTCTACAACACCAACTACGTCTTCCTGGCTGCCGATCTGCCTTACCGGTGAGATTTGTACGACTTTTTGGGTTTAGTTGCGTTATAAATTAGATTATTAACGGTGATTAATATAATATGATATTAACGGTGGTTATTAGATTATTAGTTATGGCGAAAGGTTTAAATGCTAAAA
This sequence comes from Leucoptera coffeella, assembly GCA_030578115.1. Lineage (NCBI taxonomy): Eukaryota > Metazoa > Arthropoda > Insecta > Lepidoptera > Lyonetiidae > Leucoptera > Leucoptera coffeella. The sequence goes on along the minus strand of JAMBLF010000944.1, from coordinate 112,250 downwards.
TAAAAAGAAATTTAAATGCCATCGCAACCTCGGTAATGATGCGAAGGTGAACGAGGAGATATGTTTCGGAGGTTATTTCCATCGCGTAAGGATATTTAAATTAGTGTCTATTTTTATATTAATGATATTGATGTAATTCTAAAATTATTCAATTTAGCCTTATTTCTAATAATAATAAATACGGAGATATTCATTTCCTTTTGAACAGTCGAGTAACATTTTAAAATATGCCAGAAATTTAACCATTACTTTTATGTTTTTAGTTTCTCTGTATTTAAATAATTTAAATATAGTAAGAACGTTTATAAAAATTATTGATTATGCTCATATATGCATGTAGCCACTGTACATCCCTTACGGCTTCGGAGACATACCATTACCTCAGTCGCCTTAGCATAACTATCGATATTGATAACTTAATATAGATCATGATATTAGTGTTGAATGAAATATACGGAGTGCTTTGTGTAATTAAGTACGCTATAATGTGATGTCTATAAAAGAGAACAAACACTGTACAACTTATACGCGATTAATCAACATCATCGTGCGAGATAAAGAAGGTGGCTGCGTCTTAACGATGCCGTCTAATATATTATGTAAACAGACAATACTCAATAGAAATGCTGCACCATACCTCAGACCATACACATAAAACATGCTTCTGGATTCCAATACGCATTCTTTAATTAAGAAATACTAATTAATTAGCTAATTATGTAAGTTTACTACTTTTGACACGATTATCCATTAAGGTAGTTTAAGTAAGAACACGCATTAATACACATGCTCATACGTCTTTCAAAAAGCGCAGTGGACAGAGACTCGGAGACATAATATCTTCTCAGTCAACTAGCATCACTGGGTTGAATATTGGTTACACGGATTATTAGCTCATCGCCCATTACCCGTAGAGGCTTTTATTCGTATTCCGTTATCTATTATTTGAATCTCTTGGTGATTGAAACGTGCATTTTCTAGAGTGTGTGTTTTATCTCAGTATTAATTTTAAACAATTCCTTTTATTTTTGTAACAAAGTAAATTATGTTATTGTTGTTTTTTTCTTCTAATTCACGATTTTCGTTATAATCGTAGTTAATGTATGAGATAATCAACCTATAAACATTGAATACATTTAAATGTATTAATACATAAAAATCATATAATAATTTGCGAGATGGACACGCGAACTTCTAACTCGTCCGCACGGCAGAATTATCGTGAAGTGTATGCATGTTATGTTATGTAAGATACCAAACCCCCTCATTTAGGACTGTACTTAGAAGAGGTCTTTATATCTATTACACTAATTTACCTTACACTATCTGGTTTTAAATTTGTGGCAAACGATCAGCTGTAAGTACGTCTATCATTGCGTTCTTCATTACGTCGCTTATTTATCTTCTTGAATCTTAGTCATAACATCAGCTTACAGACTGTTTTATATTGAAAGAAAGAAAATATTTATATATGACACAGATTCAGCTTACAAACAATACAAATGAGGTAAAACAAAGCAGTCACCTCCACTGTTCAGAGAGACGCTACCTCTGCGTCATCAAATAGGACAATTCGGTATGTTGTTGGAGACGACTCTATAGTACCGGTGTTAACCTAAACTGGCTTTTCCCGATGCTACCTGTATTATTAGCACAGATAATAAAATACTATAGTTATTAGTAAGAAAGCTGTTGATATGCCTTAATGCTTTCAGGTTTCTCCCATGAAGCGATCAAATTTGTAAAACTTTCTAGCGCGTATGTTTTTTAGCAAATAGGTATACATTTGAGTCAATTTCTAAAGTATCGCGTTATCGAAAAGTCACTCACCTAAAAACACACCGCCTGTTGTCTCCGCCTCATATAGATATTCGGGCGGAAATCGCCGAACGCCAATCCACTTTGCATTGTGTGCTCTGTCCTGCCACTCTGTCAATACGTGTCAAGGCTCGAAGCCTCCCATTCAACTCCAAATAGAATATTGATGGAATAAAGATTAGTAGGTGCGGCCAGATCTAATCATGTTATGCCGTGAGCTAAGTTTTCTGGGGTACTGGAACTTAAAACTAGACTACAACCAGCTGCCTTTCTTCACGGTGCTTAATATGCAAGTAAGAGTTATCTAGGCAAGTTCAATAATATTCCTAAATTTATTCCATCTTTATCGAATATCGATATCGAAGAAGTTTTCGAAACCCTTCGACACTCTTTCGAGGATTATAGACTTGATTGTATATGTATGTATGTCAGTACGTGTCAAGGCTCATACATATTATATTCTATTCATAGCTGATGATTAGGTCTTACTTTAGACACTTGTAAAGAGTATTGGGAAGGTTAATACCTTTTGTTTCGCCTATGTAACTGTCGCCTATGTGTGTTTAGAGTCATTATTAATTCTTAACGGATGGAGTGCTGATACCTTGTTACCAATCGATGAAGTATTTAACCTTACTCCATATGTTTACAAATTGATATGTCCATCTGTTTACAAACAAAAGGTCAAAAATTGAAAAAGACCAGTTGTATTTAGTTGTAGTTATAGTTATAGTTTTTTTTGGAGATTAGAATATATTTAAATGGTTTTTTCTGATACTTTTTGCATATTTTTAAATCAATGGAACTAGTTTTTTGTATAAAAACATACTACGATTCATTTCTTAAGAAAAACCCAAATAGAAAAACTGGATTTTGTTCGATGATTGATGGACTTGAAACCTTGAAACGAACGAAACGTATGTTAATATTTGTATGCTCAATTCATTTTAAAGTCCATGTACCACATTTGACTAAGGGGTCTTAAGATTCAGTACTCTGTTTCGACTATTATGGAGACAAGCATATGACTGTAATGATCCTCACGCCACGATCGGTGTCAGATGCATGGGTAGATGTATCGTCGCGACTGCAGCCCTTTGTTTTAACTTTGATAGATCAATATGAATATGGTATAAGGTCTACAATAAATAAAAACCGTTATGGTGTGATTATTTTGATTAGTTCACAGGAAATATTATTTCCAAATAGGTCCTCCGAAACCAGTAAACACATTATCTAAATAGGCTGATGAATAGAATGAGCGGTCGAATAGAATGCGAGCGCCCTTGGGTCACGCGTGAGCCCAATCATTTGATGATTTCGCATGTTAAGCCATCCATTACCTGCTCATTACGCTCAGCGCCGAGTGCTCGCTGCACTGCGCCGCCAGTGGAAGGGTGACGTCACATTGGATCTTCCACACATTTCATTGTTTCATATAATAACACCAGAAAGACATCATGACTCCAATAAAATGTGTCCAAGATAGATTCAAAAGTATTACAAAGTATTACCTCTACAATGATTTTTACTTACTATGTAAAATACTTAGTTATATAAGTTAGAGCGGTTGATATTGCAGTCATATATTAGTTTATAATGTATGTGCATAATATTGATTTAGGCGCGATTGCCTAACGAATATTTTTGTCAACTGAACGTAGAATGTTGTTAGCATTGGTCGCCTTCTTGTTGCCTAACGCCGGGACGCGCTTTTGGATGTGCCAATTAATATATCTTGTGGTCACATTATGGTCATATCAGACTAAAGTTTACCTTGCTTACAATTAGGAAAAATCGAAAGGTCTGAGTTAGCTTGTGGTTTCAACTGGTTTACCATTCATGGAAATATTATTTTACTTTTATATCGAGTCTTACATAGACCTTTGCTAGCTAACGTAAATAGATTATTATCTATCTGTCTTTTGTCCATCATACTGTAGAAGCGACCAAATTACTAGAAGTAATGTATGTCATATAAGGTTCAATTCCTGCGTTTTGTGGATGTGAGCCATTGTGGTGGCGTCCCTGCGTCGCGCCTCAAGAGGAAGCGTCTCTAAGGAGGATGCAGCGATAACCTCATTGGTCGGTCTCGCCACTCTGCGCTGCACTTTGTAGGTCTTTATTAATGGTACTAGGGACGAGATTAGACTTGAGTATTCGTTCGAGTTTGAATGTTGCGTGGACACAATTTAGTATACCCGAACGAATCGAATCTTTAACAGGAGGTGTTTCAAATCAAACGGTCGGATGGGGATACAATTGTAATGACGCAATCGGTTTTTGATTAACTCTTGAGTAAGTCCCGTATTAGTGTATCAAGTAATTTAGGGGCTATAACCGGCAATGAAAGAGCTGTTTTCCGTCATGTTTTATGAAGCGACTAATATAGTAATTGAATAATTGGCATTCATTAATTAACGACAATTACCGACTAATCATCTAGTCACTACAACTTGAATGGTCGACTGCATTATAGAGGCAATTGTTTTGCAAGGAACAACAAAGTAAAGAGCATTGTCTAAGGAGCCGCCCCTAATCTAATAGGCGACGAGGAGCGTTCAAATGGCTGCTATTCCGTTGCGGGCAATTTCCGTAAATGCTTCTGCTCGTGTTTACATGTGCACCTATTGTGCGCGCTAAGGTAATCATAACATTACGTTTATGTGACAATTGCATGTATACGGAACCAATTATTATATAAGAAAGCTTTAAAAGGGAATAATGTCCGTCTCGTATTTGAAAGAACTGTTTGAACATTTGGTAGCTGCCTACTTCACTGTGCAATACCAAAGTCACCCATCACATAGTAAATGCCGTTTACACCTAATCATTCATTGCGCTATGGCATTGAAGAAAGGCACCTAGTTACATGACCATTGTTGCAGGAGAGAAACACAATTATCTTACATAAGTTATTTTATTCACTCTACGCTTTTATTCACACCAAAAGGTTTCCAAGAACGACACTATATGTACGTGTATACCATATGCTAATGAGTTCAATCTCCCTGTTCCAGATGCGCAGTGACAGAGTGCGAGGCCCCCGGCGTCAACAGCTCCCTCATGGAGGCGCCCTGGGCCAAGTGGGCGGTGCCCTCCGCTGGCCCCGCCCACGAGCAGCGCTGCCTGCGCCGGGCGCCCCTCAACGCCTCCTGCCAGCCTGACAGCTACTCCGAGGAGCTGGTGCCCTGCGACCAGTGGGTGTACGCCTCCAAGGACACCATCGTGGGCGAGGTACTGACCATACTCTGCTGGAACTAAAAGTGTTTGTTTACTAAGGATAAGTACCTGTATAAAACTTATTTGTTTGTTTCAAGATTCTAGTATGTGAAACAGCGACTCAGGTCCTATAATGTGTTTAAAGAATGTGACAGAGGATTGGGTATGGGCGAGTTGATCATTAAATGCCTCTTGTACGCGGACGATCAGGTTCGTCTTGCGTCATCGGCGTGTGAGTTGCAGGAGATGGTCACTTGCATGAATTCTCTTAAGAGGAAAGGAATGAAAATTAAAGTCAAGTAAGTCAAAGAAAATAATGGTTATGGAACAACTTAGCAAGACAAAGTGTAAGATTGATATAGATAATGAAAGAGTCGAATAAGTGAATGATTTTGTGTATTTGGGCATACTACTAATAATGGAAAGTGTGAGGGAGATATTGAACGTAGAGTGTGTGCAGGTAATAAGTTTAATGGGGCCATGTATAGTGTTATGGGTATCCAGCTGGTTTTTCAATCGGCACGTATGGCTATCCATAGGGCTGTGTTGGTTCCAACATAGACTTATGGTAGTGAAAGTTGGGTATGGCAAAAGAAGCATGAAAGTAGAATCAATGCCGTCGAAATGCGGTCACTGACAAGCATGTGAGGAGTGATATTGAATGATAGAATTAAAAATAGTGTGATAAGGGAAGGTTGCGGTTTGAAGGAAGATGTAGTGACGAAGATTGAAAAGAGCTTGCTTCGATGGTTTGGACATGTTATGCGGATGAATGATAGCGGATTGACAAAAAGGAATATATGTGAGTGAAGTACGTTTCCTTAGGGGCCGGCCCAATATGACATATGACAGTCAGATAGACGCTATATTGAAAAAGGGCGAGTTTAGGAGTACCTTTAACCGCCGACTGTGTATGAGAAGACGTATGAGACGTATACGTATGAGTATAACGAAAGTGGTCTATCAGGATAGGAACAAATGGGGATCCGTTATCTCTACAGGAAATCAGGCGTGATGTGTATGTATGTATGTACATAATTATCAGGTCTGTATTCCACTGATGCCAATTCATATCACAGGTTGATTCTAGCCCTTTGACCAATGACCCTTTAATTTGATTTTACCCTAGTCCCTAGTTGACCCATGCGACATGCTAGATTGAAAGTTAGCTTCCTCGTAATATAAATACAACAACTTACATAATAAACATTAGCCTCCTGCAAAGATTTAAACTCTATAGTCGTCTATAGTCATCAGGGTCCACAGCCATCGTCTATCAATATCGCGTCATTCGCAGTTTTTCCTAATTATAAGAGTTACTATTAACATTCCTCGTGATAAGACGACCAATTAATTTGTTAACTACTTTTTAATTACCCACACTGACCATTAAATTTAGCCCCGAATAACATTAATGACGACAAACAAAAAGTAATCTCCACCTTTATTTACAAAAACGCTGCACTTCCATATACATCATACCTGAGTGACCTTCAAATTTAGAATTATTATATAATCAAACCTTTTTGCATTGTTCAATTGCAAAAAGGTGTAGTGTTTCTCCTTCTCTCGATTAATTGAAGGATCATTGGGAGTGTTCACTGACTGGATGGGTGACCAAGCAGGACTCCATGACTGGGTTGTTAGTTTTTTCTAAGGGAAAACATCATGATCAAACTTTTTATCTATTGTATACATAATATTCCATATTTGTGCATGGGCTCACCTGTCACGTTTTTGTCAGGCTATATTATAACAATGTTGGACTTTTGTTAAGACGTAGGTGGAATAAACAGAGGGTATTTATGAACATGCCTGGTGGGTGCTTGCAGTTCGGGCTGGCGTGCGAGGAGTGGAAGCGCACGCTGGTGGGCACCGTGCACAACGTGGGCATGCTGGTGTCGCTGCCGCTGCTGGGGCAGGTGTCGGACCGCTGGGGCCGCAAGAGGGCGCTGCTGCTCAGCTGCACGCTGGTGGGCGCCGTGGGCACGCTCAAGGCCTTCGTCAACTCCTACCCGCTCTACCTGCTGGTCGAGTTCACCGAGACGCTCTTCGGGGCCAGCGCCTTCCCCGCCGCCTACATCATTAGTGAGTGACGACGTCTTGTCGATATTTGCTAATGCACATCCAAAGGAGTAGTTTGCTTTACTTACATGCATTTCATAGAACAAACAAAACAAGGGTCGTAAAGTTATAAAATATAATATAGTAAAAATTTACACAGGTAATTGTGAATTGAAATAAAATACCTCAGTCATCAAAACTTTTTCTATACAACACGCTTCTATAGTTGATAATAACATTCTATTCATGTCTCAAATGGTTGTATTGTAATTACAGCAATCGAGCTGCTGGGCCCAGAGCGCCGAGTGCTGACTACGGCGCTGCTGTGCGTGGCTCTGGTGGTGGGGGGCATCGCGTTCGCCCTCCTGGCCAGGGCCTTCCAGTACTGGCGCACCTTCATCCTGGTCGTGTACCCGCCCTCCATCCTGTTCGGCCTGTACCAGTGGATCCTGCCGGAGAGCATCCGCTGGCTCATCTCCAAGGGCAGGATGAAGGAGGCGGCCGCGCTCATCGAGAAGGCGGCCAGGATGAACGGCGTCACCCTGCCGGACGACGTGAAGGCGGAGCTGGCGCAGGCGGCCGAGAAGCCCCCGCTGCCCTCTGACGGCGGCTCCCCTGCCAACGGCAGGAGCATGTGGTCGCAGGTGCTGCACTCGAAGGTGCTGCTGAAGCGGCTGGCCATCTGCTCCTGGTGGTGGATCACGTGCACGTTCGTGTTCTACGGGCTGGCCATCAACTCGGTGTCGCTGGCGGGAGACAAGTACACCAACTACATCCTGGTGGTGAGCGTGGAGGTGGTGGCGGTGGGGCTGAACGCGCTGCTGCTAGACAGGGCGGGCCGCAGGAAGACGCTGCTGGGCGCGTTCGCGGTGTGCGCCGCGGCCTGCGTGTGCGGGCCCCTGGCGCGGCAGCAGGCGGCCTGGGCGGGCACGCTGCTCTACCTGGTGGGCAAGGTGGGCATCACGCAGGCGTTCGGCGGCATCTACATGTACACGTCGGAGCTGTTCCCGACGGAGGCGCGCCACTCGCTGCTGGGCCTGTGCTCGATGGTGGGGCGCGTGGGCTCCATCGTGGCGCCGCAGACGCCGCTGCTCATGGCGTACGGCGAGTGGGTGCCGCAGGCGCTGTTCGGCGGGTGCGCGCTGGTGGCCGCCGCGCTCATGCTCTCCACGCCGGAGACGCTGCGGCGGCCGCTGCCCGACACCATCGCGGACGCCGAGCGCATGGCCAGCTGCGAGCCCAAGCAGCCCTCCGTCGCCACCATCGACGTCGAGATGACCAAGACAACCTCCTCGTGACGCCCTCGCCCACCCTTCAGAATCTGTGATAGTTAAGCTACTGCGTAAGGTTAAATTAACATATCGTGTGGTTAAAATTAAGTCTCCCGTTGTGAATAATGCGAGACGGTATTTGTTAAAAATGTTTAAAGTTTATCTCATTTTTAAGTAGAAATATGTTTACATCCATTTCTGAGTATGTATCATTTGTACGTTGCCCAGCATTGTCTAAAGATGAAAGTGCCTTGTCCAGTTTGTGCCTGCACTTCGTAATATAGTTATAGCTTTCCTAGGTCCATTTAGGCATACAGATATGTATAGGTGGTGAAACAGTTACCAAGACCAGTCAATGTTTCTGTCTTATTTGACTTAGAAGCCATCAAATATTTTACTGCAATACAAATAGAAACAAAGACATTATATGATACGTTATTTTTAGTATAGTCCAAAGTTGTAATTGAGACGTCACTGACATTTGACCTTCATATACATATAGATCCATACTTCAAAATAAATATACGTTACCTATTTTAATTGGAAAAATATGTAAAATAATACTAACTACATTTGTAAATAAATGCTACAAATTATTTATTTATTTTGCATTTTATTTTCCATGTTAGTGTAAGACGCTTATAATTAGAATGATAACTACCATTCTTCATACCACAGATGGTTATGTGAGCAGATGCTATCGCGAGATTCTGTTCACCCGAAAGGCGACAGCGTATGTAATTTAGTGTATGAGTTAAACCTTTTTACGCAAACATTCAGACGTACTGAGGAGGCCAATTTTATGATATTTACGTTACATAGCAACTATGGTAGATGTAACCAGTCTTGATGCTGTTCAAAGAAATAATATACCCACTGGAAACGGATATTGATGCCATGTTCGTACGTATGTAGTGAAGGGAAAGAGGTTTGCATGGACCAGCAAAAATGGGGATCTGAGATTTCTATCCACTGTAGAGAAATGTGTATGACGTTTATATTATGTATGTGCGCTGTTGAAACTTGTCCTGTTTTTAGTTGTCATGTATATGAGACAGGTTACAAGAGAAAGAGGCTAATTGACACTGGACGTACGAGCGTCGGACGCCGAGGAGACGTCGATCGGCCGCCGACGCATTTGTCACTGCCCAACTCATCCACGGCGGAAGCCGTGTTTACATGGGAACTATTCTCACAAAGATATATTATTGTGATGAATTTATTTGACTGTTGAATATTTTGAGCTCATTTTGGGCTTACTTAACCCGTTTTTTAGGAAATGTCATTTTAAAGATTTTCGTTATATCTCAATAACTGTAACCGTAACTTTCGACCAAGAGAAATTTCTAAAAACATCTGTTACGTCCATGTTATGTGTCTGAACGTGAATGTTTTCAATATATTTTCAATGTTGTATCAGCAATGATTTCAAATTATTAGACTCATTTAAACATTCTCATGTCTTAAATCCAGGTATCAAATTTTAAGTTATGTATCAATCTATGTATGAAATCGTACAATTTATCTTAAATCCATGGGTAAGATGTATCGGTATGAAGCTGCGAGCAGAATAGGCGCCCGGCGTCTGTTACTACCTAATAATTTTATGTGAACATACATCATGCGATTTCAGGGTTCCGCAACGCAGCGGAGCGAAAATAAACTTTGATTGAACGCCCGACTATTTATAGGATGGCAATAAATGTAGTTCATAACCCAGTCATGTCTTTGTAGTGTGGAACTGGGTTGTTGGTGCCACTCGGTGAATAAAACGAGGAAATCTGGCAGCCGCCGCAATTCAACTACGAGCTATGGAAAAATTTTAGATGATTTTAAAACTATGCAGCTATGCGTCAGACAGTTACATAACTGTTACTTGATAGATTTCTAACAGGCAAGACAATTCGTAAAAAGGTTCAGGGATAAATTAGATTTATTAGAAGAAAGTCTAGCATAGCATACTTTATCAACATTATATATTTAATATTTTCGAAGTTCACTCTACCCCGATATGGACGTGGCTATGTATATGCATTGGATAGTTGTGTGTCTTAGATGAGACGGAGACACGGAGCTATTGACAGTGATCTTGAAGTGAAATAAAGTGGAATGCCGCGCAATTTGAATTAAGAAAATAAACTTCATTATTTTCTTACAAAGAACTGAGGAAGTTCTAAATAAGTAGCTGATGATATTTTACAATGTCAACGTCAATCACTGAGGTTTTAGGACTCTTAATAAACTATTTAGGATCATTTATGATAAGTAGGATTTCTTATATTTTTTTCTTGCCAAATTTTACATTATACATCCGGAATGTTACCCTCACACTTACCAAGTGACCTAACGAAAACCAGTGGTTCAATATGACAGTAATTTTAGTGCAAAGGACATTATTATACAAAAAACTTTGTTAAATTATGATGCATTCACATTGAAGGGGCAATGATGGCTCCCGCGCATTGGGAGTGCTACTCGCTCTCGGCCGGCGTGGAGCGGTGGCTGCGCGTGCGTCACCGCTAGATTCCCGATTCCAGAATAAACAAATGTGACCCACATGAGCAGTGCCCTGGAGGCAGCCGCCGCGACCCACCGCCACCACCACCAACGGCTCTCGATAGCACCTGTGTATTAGTGTGCCCATAACATCATTTAATCTCAAGATTAAAAAACTTTCTTTATTGTACGAAAATGATAAACAGTTATAACTTTCGAGAATAAAATAATTAAAGAAGTTTTTGATATTAATAAATGCTTGAATTATATGGAGTTCGTTTCTAGATTATAGAAATAAAATAATGTTAAAACAGTGCAATATGCATAACAACTAATAAATTTGGAGTGGATTGTGGTATAAAGTGTTATAAAAGCCTGTAAATCTTAAATACGTGTAAAGTGTATTTTGTAAAGAGAAAACTGCAAAGTTCAACATAAGTGACTTAATCGTAATGAATGTATTTATTAAAGACTAAAAGTGTTTGTGTCAGAAGTGTTCAGTGGTGAAGTGGTGGTGCAGAGGTGGCGATGGCGCGCGACGAGGTGCGCCGCATGCGCCAGGGGCAGGCGCTGCCTCCGCCGCCGCCCAGCAAGTGCGCCAAGGTGAGGGCACCACTGCCCACACTGGGGTGCACTCATACACACGATACAGAACAGACATGCATGGAGTCTCGTAGATAAACATACATACATGTATCGATGTATTTAGGAAAAGTACCGGGGGTGTGGTGTGTATGGAATATTTGTGAAATGTCATATGCTTCGGATTCCAGGTTTTTTGATATTCGTGGTCGATATATAACACTATATATTAGAAATAGTCTTAAGTTTGGCAATAGGTTGGGAATAACTCAAGGATTGTATGTTTATATCCTATAATAACTTACTCAAAGTGTGCATTGTACATTGGTAGGTGCTGTACTACGTGTGGCGCGTGTGCTCGGTGCTGTTCTCGCACCTGGTGATGATCAGCCTCGTGGTGGCCTACTGCATCCTGGGCGCGCTCACCTTCGAGCGCCTCGAGGCGCACCACGAGAGGGAGGTAAGCGCCGTCTGCTTGCTTACTACACTACATCTGCTATACTACTCCTGTACAGCGCAAGCCTCGTTAGCTATGGCGACCAAGGAGTCTCCGAGGATTAACATATAAAGATATTTAAGGACGTAAGGATGTGTGTTTAGCTCATGGGGTAGTTCTTATAATTAGCTAATAAAAGTCAAAGGTTAACTTTAGATAATTGAATATACATATTTATGTGTATTCTCGTTTAAGTATTAATTGTGACTGGTGAATAAACTAATAAAGAATGTAAACTAATTTAATTGCAAGTCAGCAAAGATGAATATGCTGACGCTGTACGTATTACCGCTACATGTGATATGTTTTAGCTACCTTTATTGTCAGTCTGTCTCACATTTCCATGATATGCAAAGACAGCCGGCGATTTGTTACATTATTTTCCAATAATAAGAAAATACTTTGGGAAATGATGTAATAAATTAAAACTAAATATATATACTCGTACTGATAACTGACAGTCAATCGTTAAATAACGTGTAATCGTCCTTTAGAGACGAAAAGTAACCAAAGTGTAACTATGAATGAATCCGTGTCGTTAATGGTAAGGCGTTGGTTGTCAGGTGAAGAGGAACATCTCGCTGGTGCGCGAGAACACCACCAGCAGCATCTGGCGCATGACGCGCAGCGCCCCCCTGCTGCACAAGGACAACTGGACCGCAGAGGTCGCCACCATGCTGCAGGTACCACCACCACCCATTGGGCCACTTCATATCTACTTGTTATCACACAGACGACTATCCAAATGGGTCGTGGAGAATTTGTCACCAACGAATATATAGACAAAAGACAAACGCGTTCACGACAATTAACCCTTGAGGGTAGTTAGAGGTTCAGGTTTACATGAACAGAAATTTTATCGGTTAAGCATGTGAAGTACCGTAGATTGGAAATAAATATAAAAGACAAACACCTTTACGACCATTATCCCTTACGGGATAGTCAGAGGTTCAGGTTTCTATCACCACGATTGCGAAGGTAAAACCAACGTGTTGACTAGGTAGTCAGTATTCAATGTGACAGGTGGTAAACCGTGTCGTTATTTTCAAGCACTAACATTACCTATTTCCTCACGATGTTTTTTCTCACCGTGATTTCGGTGCGTTGGGATTTTTTTATTAGTAAAATATACATATAAATTCATTAAACTTTATTTCCAACAATACATGCTCGGGCAAAAATATTTCGATTCAAATTGAAATACTGTGTTTACTAAAGCCTGTGAATCTCCCCCAAACATATATAAGAGTGTAACGTGTGTGTGTGGTGGGCAGGAGTTCGAGAGCTCCCTCCTGGTGGAGATGCGCGCGCGCGGCTGGGACGGCAGCGAGAGCCCCCGCCACCAGCAGTGGACCTTCACCGGCGCCCTCTTCTACTCCATCATCGTCATCACCACCATCGGTGAGCCCCACCCCCCCCCCCCTTCCACTCGCGCTCTTACCAGCACTAACTGCCTTCCACTACATGAGCAACAGCAGATGTAAAGACCACGCTGGTCCACCAGATAATCAGCACTCCATTCATATACATAGTAGTATAGATAGTCCAGAATTTAGCTTCATCGAAAAACAGTTGCTTCATCTTCCGTAGTAAGTAATAATATGTTATTAGGTCAATAATATTCAAAGTATCAATTAACATTTTAATCTTTTATTGGGAAAATTATAATTATTAAATAATTCGTATAGTTATAAAAGATAATTACGGATTAAAATCGATAATAAATTAGCTCAATGCAAGTGTTTACGTCCTAGAACTACTAATTAAAAGAATAGAATATTAATTGCAGTTAGAATTAAGTGCAATGCTTAAGTTATGTAAAGAGGCCTCACGCAACAGCGGTGCAGCGAACGATCCCAAGGTGTAATCGACTAATTCTATTGTTTCTTATAGTTTGCTTATCGAAATAGCCTATGTCACTTCACTGGTAACCATTAAATATCACTAACAACATAAAACTAACAACCGAAACCTACTCATTTAACACTTGTTAGTTGAAGAAGTACCCAGGGGGGCCTATCCTCCCGGTGGGTCCCCCTGGCCCCACTAGTATCCCCCGCCCGGGCCCTATTCTGCCAGTGGGGCCGCCTGGGCCTACTAAGAGCCCCCTGCCTCTATTTCCGCTGTAGCGAGCGGGGCCGATCATGCCAGTGGGTCCGCCGGGTCCCACGAGCACTCCCCTGCCTTGGCCCCCGGTGTACCGTGGTCCGATGAAGCCGGTGGGTCCCCCTGGCCCTGCCAGTACCCCTCTGCCGCCCCCGCGGTTGTACGCTGGCCCTATGATGCCGGTGGGGCCGCCGGGGCCGACCAGCACGGGCCTTTGAGCCGTCTCTCTCGGCTGAGCCTCTTCTATCAGGTTGAGCTCTTCTGAAAGAGTTATATACGCTCAGTTAGTTTACTTTGGCTCAAAATATAACCATAAATTATAGCATTTAGACGTAAATTCTAAATCATGTGCAATTAATTGAACTGTAGTATTCCATAAGTTTTTAAATAATTTTAAAAAAGCTATAAACTTAACAAGAAGATAGATACTCGTACTTGGTCAGATGTCTTTGGTTAAAATACGAGACATAGGAGATACCTACTCCTTTAAGTACAAAACTTTATGGATATTACTTTGTGCGACGTTCTCTGATTTACGACTAAGCACATAAAATATACAAATAGCTATTTATCGAAGTGCAGTCTTGGGTGTACGCTGTGGTGCATAGATTTCCTGTAGCTCCGATAGGCAGATGCCCATGGAAGCGGAAAATCACGCGTGCCCACCGAGCGGTTTTTGTTTCGTGAATTTCATAACCTTCGCGGCGAGCGCTGCGCATACGGAACCAGCAATTACGCCAACACTCTGGTGCCTTGGAAACTTCTTCTATGTCCGGTTTCTAGCGAAATACATCGCTAGGAATATCATTATCAACAACGCATGAGTCTTCCTGATTTAATTATTTGGAAGGCTCAAATAGTTTTTTTTTTCAAATAACCCTGAATTCCTTTTCCGGTGAGTGGAAACTCAGGAATACAATATTTTCCCGGCCACAGAGTCAAACGTATGGCGGTCACTAGGGCATTGATATAAAATATTGGTTACCGTTAGGTTATTTTTATCCCCTAGTCCTTTAATAATCTCCAATGACATTTCACATATTGTTTCTGCTAGTGAAATCGGATACGATTGAGTGCCACACAGTTTGCCTAAGCTACGGACATGTGTCCCCTGTATGAAGCGGGGGCTCACCAGAGTCATCGTCGTCCTCGTCGTAGCTCCTCTGAGGCTGCACTCGGCAGCAGAGGCGCCGGTTCACGCCGCAAATCTGGAAACAACCGACATAAAGTATATGCGTATGATTTATATATGAATAGGTACCGTAGCTGCAATAGCCTTATCCATATTTAACATTTATTCAGCCCCAAACTTTAAAGAAGGGGTTCCGTGTTACCTTGTACATACTTTGATTTCTTTCATATTCCAAGAATAAACAAGTTGCCTTATCGTGTAAGAGGTGCCAAAGATGCAGTTAAGCCTCTCCCTTAAAGTGATTTCTGTTCCAAACTCTAAACTTTGGAATCTTTTGTCTAAATATTAAACTACGTGTATAAATCTTAGAGCGGTGTAGCGAATACCTGGTCTTTGGATTTGTAGCTAATTCCCTGTTCATTCCCTATCCGAAATACAGTACATTTTCGAATTAAGAAAAAGTAGCATAGAATCACTAACTTTGAAGCTGCAGAGATAAACACGTGACCCTACAAGGATTAGTGACATTGAGTTGTACGTCAGCTCACCTGTGCAGCTGGAGGCAGATGCGCAGGCTGTGGAGCGCACTGCGCCCCGGTGCCCTGCAGGGGTAGGCAGGCGCACCCGCCCCTCGCCACCACGCTACCAGACCGCTCGGACCTATAATGCACCAGGGACTAAACACAACGGCTTCTAATATCTCAACAGCAATATAAAATCCTATTTTGTCTCGAGGAAAATGCATTTACTTATCATTCAATGTCATCTCCTCTGTATAGCTATGCTAAAAATGACCATCATATTGGCATATTTTGGTTTTATTAAATAGTCTGAAATTGGGTTCATTTAAAAGTAGAGTCTTTTTAAGGTTTGCTCCTCAAATAGATAACAACAATAAGTTATTGCTATTCTATTTTGAATGTCTTAGTGTTACATGTATATCGTCCGTTTAATGAACATTGTTGATGCAGAGATAGATTCAAGCCAAGTCCATTTAAAATAACTCGTACTTACACCCAAACAATTAATCATTCATCCTTGTTTTATCTCTTTCCGAGTGGACAGAGCTGGAGAGACAAAAATCCTTACTCCATCCTTGGTTTATTTAAATTAAACTAGCCATTAATATGAATAATTTAATTTAAATAAGGGTTACTAATGTTTTTTCAAATCACAATCTTGATTACAGTGCAGGTTTTTTTTAAAAACACCGGTAATAAGGTTACTCCAGCTATTAATGATCCATAATACTACGATCTCAACTTCAACACCCTGCAGTTAACTGAGGAAATATGATAACTCATCGATTTGGACCATCGACAGGGTCTATCCCTGAACGACATAAAACTTTTTGAGTGTATAAACATAATTTGTAGCGTATATAAGTACAGCAATGGTGTAAAATATCAAAAGTAGTCATCTCTATCTACACACATACGAGTAAATCTATGGTTAATGAGCACATTAAATGGTTGTCACGAGCACTTACCGGGCCGCTTGGTCGGGCCACCGCCAGCCCTCGCCGCTGACCAGCACCGCCCAGGTGAGCAGCATCAGCCATCGCACGTCCATCATCTGCAGCTCACTGCCCAAGGCTATCCAATCCTTTCCAATTAATAAACTACCAATATTTCGATATAACTTACAACTGAGGAATGATTTATTTCGTAATATTATTAACTATATCGATACCAACGCGAACGTGTTGATTGAAGCAGACCAAACAACTCTTTGACCTAAAGAAGGCATTGTTCTTGCATTTATTTCACGCAAATTGAGCAGCCCGTGCGCCTCGCTATCCATTGCCGGCCCAGCTCGGCGTGTTTTGGTGCTAGAGTAGCAAAAGTGGCAATGTACGAGGAGCCGGTTTTACCCACGTGGGTGGCAGTGCTTGTGCAACGCGCCAAGGTCTGCCGTTCGGCTGCCTCCTGGGGCCAGTCCTGCCGAAAGCGGCTGGCTCACCTTGCCTTGCCCAACGCTTTTGTCCAAAAGTCGCTTTTTCCGGTCAAGGGTGAAGGCTGCGTTTCCTGGATACGCAGCTATGCGTCTTCACTTGACACCTTTACGGCCGAAGCTAATTTATGTATTTCCTCTGAGCTGTAGGGTTGTATGCGAAATCAATTGTATTGTATAAATGATTTATTCATTTTTTTAACGTTGGCGAATATTAACAGAATAAAAATGTGTAAATACAGAGTATTTATGCGGATATAAAACGAATCTGTTAAACGAATGTCAAAAATAGTAAATGATTTATCAAAGTAGTATCATGTTTTCGAATTTATCAATACTTAGTTCGCAACAGCGTAAATTAATTTCAGTCTTTTTGCTAATTTATTAGTCTTGCATAACAATAAACACACTATGTGTGCGGATAAACACATGGACTGCGATAATTGTAGTAATCTTACAAGTACTACACGAGCATCGTATCATGTGTGTCGCCGCGACCACATTTAGGCTGCGTTCATTGCCGCGGCGGCATACAAACATTTGGTCACAAGTGATAAAATCTTGCAAGAGCGCATCCACTAGGCTCAAACTGCCAATACGACTACAGCTATGCTATTACATTACTTTGATAGTTATGTGGAAATACGTTGTTTCTAGACATTCAGTATTTATAGACAGTATTTGCATTATGTGAGCATTTATGAAGATATCGCTCTTGAGTTTGAAAAACATCGTTTCTGTAAACGTAAAGAAGAAAAAGAACCGCATTCCATGTTTAAATTTTATCCATTGTAACCTCTCATGGGCTTCCGTAATGTAACAAATGCTAAAACTAATCAAAATTTGGTTATAAAAGGCATGTCTCTAATATCGATGATACGATGTCAAGCCCTTTGGATGAATTGCCTTGATATCAACTTACTTCTCACACTGGATATGGGTAAACAGGCCTCGACTGCGTCATGATTATATTGTAGAAGAGGTTAGTTAGTGTGGTTTGTGATGGTCGAGTGCGTGTGCCGCGATAGCATCTGATTAGCCGCAGCGCAGAGGAAGCGGCGACGCCCCAAGGCCGCGGCCTCAATGCATCTCCATCTGTCTCTAATATTCACCATACATCTAACAGTCTAAGAAAGAGGACCATAAGTCTATATTAAAAAGAATATATTAAGATTGCTTGAGCCCTAAAATAGTGAAAGATTTGATTTTAATAATATTATCTGAAAAAAAAGTTTAGTATTAGGTTAGTAAAATATATTCTACTCAGATCAGATACATTGAACAAATAAATATTATAGAAATAGGTAGATACATTTAATCGAGTAATCTCAGAAGCAAATGAGGTGTCCATTCGTCTGAAGAGGCGCATTGAAACAGACACGGAAGCACGTGTGGCGAGAGAGATGACATTAGGCGGAACCAACGGCAGCGCAGACCAAGGGTAGGCACTGCTCCAGCGTCCAATTGTATCTAAACTAAAAATATTCAATTTAATTTTAAGATTTTCATAGTTCAGCCTAGTTGTATTTATGGGTTCATTAGTTAATGCTTACTGTACGACAAGACCGTTGTAAATTCAACCCAAATAGGTACGAGTTGTTGAGAACACAATTAAAATTAAGTAAAGTATTGGGATTATCCGTATAGTAATTATTCGGGTTTGCGTGTTTACTTTTCAACAAGCAGATGTAATAAATAATGATAGAAATCCGAGTGGAAAAACCGAGATAATCATTAACCCTAATTCAACTGCAAAAATTATCAGTAATATCGCTAGTAAAAATATCGTAAGAAGTAAAACGAATACAGGGTAAATTCGAGTCCTAGACGAAGCGGAAATGTCGCCATATAATACTCGACACATTATTTTACACTTTATCATATTAAGTACCCACGGACAATAGGGTTTGATACAGTCATTAATCTCTTACATATTGTTACTATAAGTACAGTATGTCCTATACTGCATTGTTGTATCCACTGCGGTTGGGCAAGTATCGGTGACAGACGATGGCCTTGGGGCCCATTGTGCCACATTGCATCCACCAGCCGCAGGAGAAAGACTCAAGGCTGCACTGCATTGAAAAATGGTCACATCTATTGTTTAGGTATACCTACGTAAACAAGAGTCACGACTACGTTTTGGTAACGACTTGAGTAAGCAGTGCCATTGCGAAGGCCTTTGGCTAATCGAAGCCCATGATCCGGTACATGGCTGCTGACAAAGTGACGGCTAGTTGGTCCCTCCTGTCAATTGTACATTTTGTATTAGTCGAATGCTTATGAAACTAGACTTTATGACATTAATGAATCCTACTAACATGAACTAATATAAATTAGTAATAATAATACTATTACATGTGTTTTGAAATCAAGGTGGTTGTTTTTATCCATAGTTATGTTGCGGTGATTCAAAATGTAAAAATATTTATACGAGTGACGACAAGACTTCATGACGGATTAATAATAATTATTATCACCAAAAATCAAAAGGTGTTATTTTATAATATTATTGAACGATTTTTTATTCACACGTAGCAAAAATAAATAAATACAAAATAAAAAGAGTTGCATCGGCCGGGAATCGAACCCGGGCCGCCCGCGTGGCAGGCGAGCATTCTACCACTGAACCACCGATGCGTATTGTATGATTGTAAAATTATTAATAAGTTGTTAAAATTCTGATATTCAATTATCGATCATATTATTTTTATGCACGTATTAGAGTTTTTTTTTACATAAATATATAATAATAATTATACATATGCTCAGAGATAAATACCAAACGTTAATCTTTAAATTCCATCAGGGTGATCTGGGTGAGTAGAAAGCTATGTCTTCTAAAAGCGGCAAGTACATGATTTCGGTGTTGAGTGTCTGATAAAATATTGACTTAAAAAAACTTTCGGATGTTCTTCAGACAAGCTTTTCACTGAGGGAAAAGGGTTTACAATTAATTTAAGTTTGCTGCAGTAATACTGTTGACAATAAGTGCACCATTGTAAATATTTGCTAGTGTGTTGTTGCAGGCGCTGTTCGAGATATTATATAATAATATGTAGCACCTTTCCTTGTCCTTTTTCGATGTCCTAGTATGGGACGTAAAAAGAATACTTGCTAGCTGCTGTTCTTCCCGGCATGTCGTATGGTTCACTAAGGGACTAGGGGTAAGTGGAATATATTGGGCGCTGGGCTAGCAACCTGTCACACATGTTCCTTATAAATCCACAACCCCAATATTTACGCTAGTGACTTAGAAGATATGGTCTTCTCTCCAAGGTTTTGTCCACCCCAAAAGGGGTCAAATGGCGTGAATGTATATGCCAAGCGTTTGCCCAATAAACACAACTGGCGACGACAAGGCAGCTTAATAAGATACCAAGTGGTTCCGTGGCAGGCTACGGGCACATCTCGCCGAAGACGCAGGCGGGCAAGGTGGTGACCATCCTGTACGCCATCGCGGGCATCCCGCTCATGCTGCTCTGCCTCTCCAACATCGGCGACGTCATGGCCTCCTCCTTCAAGTGGGTACACCAGTATATCGTCTATCATATAAAGGGCCATAATATGTCTTATTGATCAGATAGACGCCATATTGAAAAATGATGACGTAAGAATTAACCGCCGAGTGTGTATGAGTAGGTGTATAGTGTCAATGAAACGAAAGTGGTTTGTCAGATGGGGATTCGTGATCTCTACCTACCCCTTTATAGGGAATCAGGTGTGATGTAAATGTATGTCTGAAGGGAGAATTACGCGAGAAGAGATTATGCTCAATTTCAGACGTATATGTCCTGGCGAATCGTTCATGTTATGTTATTATAGTATGAATTTGTTATCCACTGACTATTATTATTAGACTGCATTTGAGTTTTGTCGCTTTATTTATAGTTGACCCTTTGGGCTTACTGAGAGGTTCGCACGTTCTTCTTTGATATTGTGGAATGAGCAGTTTAGGAACTCGTTGATATTTTTCCAACCAGTGACTCCAAGCACAAGTGTTTAGTACGTGAATGAGAAAAATAGATTCCTTACGATGATTTCTAGTAATCATAAAACAAGTCTTAAATGTACTTAGCAAAGGTGTAATAGTGACTGAAAGTATTATAATAATATACAATTTTATTATTCGAAATAATTCCTTGTCATTTGTCTTTTGCACGAGCGATAAAGTTGTGCCCTTTCTAAGTAATTGTGTGTTAACCCTTTAATTGCAATGGTTGAGCAGATTCCTGTACTGGCGCGTGTGCTGCTACGTGTGCACGCGGCCCCCCAGGAGTCGCAGCCGCCGCTCCAGGTCCGCCAGGTGCTCACTCCGCCTTCACTTACTCAGTCACACCGCTTAAGGATAGCTTAAACCAATCTGCTAATCATCGGCATGCTGTATCAACGAATCAGCAATATTTCTCAGTTTCACAAAAATAATTGGAATACTACGAAAGGTTCTTTAAAACTTTTTCGTGAGCATATTGTACATATTTTTTCAATTACTTTAATTCCTGACGGAGTGAATAGAACCTCTAGCATTCAGATTGAGAGTTGTCGTGCCATATGAAACATTTGTGAAAAGATGCTAGCCAGTTGCCTAATAGACTCCATTTGCCCTTTGTACCTCATTCGCCTCCTATGACATGCCGGAAAAAATGTCAGCTATTTTTTACGTCCTAGTTTAGATAGGCACATATCGTGACGACTTCCGTGGCGCGATCGGTTAGACACCTGAACGCTAATCGTGAGGTCCCGGGTTCGATTCCCGGTGGAGGCAGAGTTAAGAACTACGCTTTTCTACTGCTTTCCAGTCTGGTCGTTGATTATATATGCTATATATGTATTTATCTATATATAGTTTGTATACATTTCTTAAATAAACGTTGACTAGTATCCTTAACACATGTCTTAAATGTAGTTACCAAGGGGCTAGTTGAATTGGTGTAATAATGTCCAAATATTATTATTATTATCGTAATACGAATTCATGGATCCAGGACGGTTCGTTCGCGTGGCAGTTCCCGTCGGCGCAAGCCTCTGCGCCGCGCACACTCCGACACCGACTTCAGGTAACCCACAATCATTTGTTGATAGTACATTCGAATTTAAGGACAATTATAATATGCGATGACTTACGTACATACATGGTATATTGTTCCTACTAGAGCAGAACACGTGGTGTATGGCCATTTAGGATCCATGCGAATATTTCGGTATTGCTCGTATTTCTTCAGATAAACGTAAAAAGTTGCGAGTTACTGCGCTGTACATGCACATGCGCTGATTATTTCAATCTCTATGATCTCTCGAAAGACGGAAAAGTACGTATGACAGTTGTATTGAATGAGCAGGTACCGTGACAGCGGCTACAGCAGCGGCCGCAGTCGCCGCAGACCACCCACCCTCGAGGCCCGGACGCGCTCGCAGCCGCCGCCGCCCCACAGATACTACGGTAATGGCACATTGTTGTACGTACTTGGAGCTACAACGACAATTAGCATTTAAAACACTCTAGGATCCAAATTACCAATTTAGCTAATGGGGTAGTTTTTATAATTAGCTACTAAAAGTCAAAAGTTAACTTTAGAAGATTGTATATATTTATGTGTATTTTCGTTTAAGTAATAATTGTGACTTAGGTTTTTTTAGGTTTCTCTCTCTGTGTGTGGCGCTCAAGAGGTCGCCACAACACATTTGATGTTATTAGACTCTGTCTCATGCCATGAAACAAATAGCAAAAAGAGTCAATGATGTTAAGATTATTATTGATACTATGGTTAGATATTATGGCAATTTGATAAAATGAACCACGTTAAGACAATACTGAGTGACTACTAACAATGAGTCTGGATGTGCAATGCGTCGTGTATTCCAGAGGAGCCCCCGGAGAGTCCCCTTGCAGTGGACCCGTGGGCGCTGCAGTGCGAGGCGGAGGGCGCCCTGGACGACGCGGCCTGGGCAGAGGACGCCCCCGCCCCCGCCCCCCAAGAGTTCCCCCGCATCTCGCTGCCCCTGAGGGACCTGGCGGCTGCGCTGCAGGACCTGGAGCGCCACCAGCAGCAGCGCGACGAGTGGCTGCACTCCTCCAGCAGACCGCACCGCTGCTGCACCCTGCCGCTGCCCCTCAACAGGTGGGCCAAGGGTTATGTATGTAATAAATCGAAGCGTAAGTGGAAAATTGGTTTGCTAATGGGGATAGTCTTCGGTCATTCTTAGGTCCCAAGTTTGATGCACAGTGTCACACAAGTTTCGTTGTTGGTTTTGTGTAATGGAATTATGTGATTGACTTTAGTAAAATATGTGTTTCGTACGAAATACAGATAAAGCAACAGAATTTTAAGGTTACCATAGTAATCAAATAGCTGTGAGTGAAGTTTCCAAGGAGGCCAGGTGTCGATGTAGATCTTTTACCCTGTAGAGGGATAAGCGACGTATTTTTATGTCTATAAGTAAAAAACATGTAAAGAAGTTGACAATAATTGGTGTTGATGCTCAGAAGCCGCAACCGCCTGGAGGGCTACGACCCAGCTGACCTGGACGGCATGAGGGCCCACGGGCGGAGGGCGAGGAGCGCCTACGCGGAGGGACGCCCGCGTTCCGCGTACGCGGAAGGGCGCCCACGCAGGCCCACCATTAAGAGGCTGCACACCGTGGAGGGAAGGATGAGGGAAGCTGTAAGTGATGCACTAGCACAGTATACATCGCATACCACAATTAGAAAGATGACAATAAACTATTTCATTACTATTGGTAATAAGTCGCTTTTAGTATTTATTGTTCATTTGTGAGTACTTTGGTTTTGGACTTTCTTATAATCAAATAAACGATCAATAATGTATTAAGATTGTTAATTATGACTGCTAACATGTTAGAGATCCCGCCACATAAGGTGGCAGTTGGAGGCGTCGCCACAGTCGCGTAATTCAGTGTTACCAGTAAACACGCCAAAACTAGCACTCACTGTGCCATTCGGCTCGATACATTATAGGTTTCATTTGTAACGGTCTTTGGTTGCAGAGCTATAAACTCAAATAAAACAAATGAATATATCAAAGTCAAAATATGTTTATTAAACTATTTCAAACATGATTAATAATTAACGGGACTTATCCTTCTTATTATATATTACATATATTATGTGTTCCTTCACTCTGTCCGCAATAGACCGTTTAGTGTGTTCGACGTAGGATTTCCCACAGCTGCAATCAATCTTATACACACCCTTATATCTTATATCATGAGTATAAATCGCGAATCTCTTAAAACTATTAATTCAAACATGGCACTGAGCATTGTCTTTACATATTTTTTACCGAGGTTAGATCAGCGGAGACCCTAGCTTGGAGAAGAACTAACAAGAAACTCCGGAAATCAATTTATTATAATCACCCTTAACAAACATAAAAATTACAAAGAGTGGGCAAAAAACACAACGCTGGTAATACTAAATTTACCTTTCATACAAAATAACACGCAATGGCGGTAACGTCAAATTTAGTTCCAAGTTTGGCTACTGCCACCTTATGTGGCGGGATCTCTATACACTATTGTTAAATTGTTTATTGACAATTGTGATTGTCCTTGACTACAAATATTATATAGTGTTGAAATGTTTTATGAATGCATTGTATTGAATTGTGTGCCGTGCTAGTTTAGGACGTAAAAAAATGCTAACCAGATAGCGTCTTCATCCCAGCATGTCAAGAAAGGCGACTAAGGGACTAGGTGTTCCATATAATATCGCAATAGTCCAAGAGCCAGTGAACCCTGGGAGTAACGGTCTTCCTGTAAGGTTAAAAATTTCCATACCTACAATTTATGGCATTCTAAAAGCAATAGCCATGACCTGGCAGGCGTCAGCCCTGCACGTCATCAACCCCCATATTTTTTTTACTGTTAGATAAATTAACTTTTAAAACTTGTTTCTGTAAGTTTGAAAATTTTATAGGATAAAGTTTATTTATTGTTCATCTTAAAACCCTAAATGCCAGGCGATTTCAATAAGCAGAAGTACATGACAGGTGAATTAGAAAATGCACATTGATGAGGTAAAATAAACTTTATCCTGTATGATTAAAGCTTTTATATGTTTTTAAGTAAACGTCTTAGAATAAAATGTGCAATGCCAGGCGGTTTTGAACAGCATAAGACCTCGCCAGGCGAGGGGACAGCTCTAGTAGAGTATACCTAGTCTCGAGCAACAACGTACAGAGAAGAATTTCGTCCAAATTTCGTCGTTTCAAATTTACAGAAACAACTTTGCGTTCATATAACACCTCTCACTCGCGCGCCCTTAGCAGCTGTCCCCTCGCCTGGCAAGGTCTTATGCTGTTCAAAACCGCCTGGCATTGCACATTTTTATTCTAAGACGTTTACTTAAAAACATATAAAAGTTTTAATCATACAGGATAAAGTTTATTTTGCCTCATCAATGTGTATTTTCTAAATCACCTGTCATGTACTTCTGCTTATTGAAATCGCCTGGCATTTAGGTTTTTAAGATGAACAATAAATAAACTTTATCCTATTAAATTTTCAAATTTACAGAAACAACTTTGCGTTCATATAACACCTCTCACTCGCGCGCCCTTAGCAGCTGTCCTCTCGCCTGGCAAGGTCTTATGCTGTTCAAAACCGCCTGGCATTGCACATTTTTATTCTAAGACGTTTACTTAAAAACATATAAAAGCTTTAATCATACAGGATAAAGTTTATTTTACCTCATCAATGTGCATTTTCTAATTCACCTGTCATGTACTTCTGCTTATTGAAATCGCCTGGCATTTAGGTTTTTAAGATGAACAATAAATAAACTTTATCCTATTAAATTTTCAAATTTACAGAAACAACTTTGCGTTCATATAACACCTCTCACTCGCGCGCCCTTAGCAGCTGTCCTCTCGCCTGGCAAGGTCTTATGCTGTTCAAAACCGCCTGGCATTGCACATTTTTATTCTAAGACGTTTACTTAAAAACATATAAAAGCTTTAATCATACAGGATAAAGTTTATTTTACCTCATCAATGTGCATTTTCTAATTCACCTGTCATGTACTTCTGCTTATTGAAATCGCCTGGTATTTAGGTTTTTAAGATGAACAATAAATAAACTTTATCCTATAAAATTTTCAAACTTACAGAAACAAGTTTTAAAAGTTAATTTATCTAACAGTAAAAAAAATATGGGGGTTGATGACGTGCAGGGCTGACGCCTGCCAGGTCATGGCTATTGCTTTTAGAATGCCATAAATTGTAGGTATGGAAATTTTTAACCTTACAGGAAGACCGTTACTCCCAGGGTTCACTGGCTCTCCAACTACAAACCCAATACTCATGCTATAAAGTGACCTAGGAGATGTTATATCGCCAAAGTTCTGTCCACTCCGAAAGGAAATGACGTGAATATGCTTGCAGACGCCGTCCCCGCTGCGCGACGAGTGGAGCGACGAGGAGAGGTGCCCACGGAGGGTGCACAGGGCCCCGCTCGGTGAGTGCAGGCCAAGGCGCTCGCTTCTAACTATGGCATGAAATGTTCCTCGACCTATTTATTCAATAGACATCCAATAATACTCGTTCGTCTTAACAAGTCTGATAAAGTTCTGTTGAATTACATTATGAAACCATAGTAATAAACAATGCCTTAGATGGCATCGACTGTAGATGGAATCATGGAACACCAGCTGCCACGGTGGGAGCTGCGTGTCCAAAGTCCTTCGCAAGGAATGTCTCTGCTCTGAAATGTGGAATGGACCAATGTGTATGTTATGTATGTGCCCTTGTGTCGCAGCGTGGAGCGCCAGGCGTCCGGAGCTGTCCCCTCGACACGCGCTGGACTACGACGAGGAGTTCGGACAGGGGCCCCCACCCAACGAGCAGGTCTCTTTGCACTTCACTTTGTCTATCATTACTAAGAACGTTAATACTATCTATTTTACTCATAATTATGGTCCCATGATTGTTGTTATCTAAATATATCATTGCATTTTATATTAATTTTAGGAACAGGTTATTGTCATATTGATCTTTCAGTAACTTCAATACAAAGTTACGCCTAAAAATCCCATTAACAGCTAACAGAACAGCTAGCAGATGCATACTACGTCTTAAAATAATAAAATTGAAATCTCATCAAATGCATGTGTGTATTGCGGAGCTGTGCCCTGAATCGGTTGGTTGGTTGGTTGGTGCAGCTGAAGCCGGTGCCCATCTGGCTGTGCGTGGTGCTGGTGGCGTCGTACATCGTGGCGGGCACGCTGCTGTTCCAGCGCTGGGAGGGGTGGGCGCCGCTGGACGCCGCCTACTTCTGCTTCATCACGCTCACCACCATCGGCTTCGGGGACTTCGTGCCGGCGCAGGCGGAGCGCGGCGAGGAGGCGGCGCAGGCGGTGCGCTCCATCGCGCAGTGCTCGCTCTACCTGCTGTTCGGCATCGCGCTGCTCGCCATGGCCTTCAACCTGGTGCAGGAGGAGGTGCGCGCGCACGTCAGCACCCTCGCCACGCGCCTCGGCATCATCAAGCGCCCACCGCCCCCGCCGCCGCCCTCGCTCCGGTACTGACCCAGCTGCTCTCTGTCTCACTGTCGTAACAAGCTAGATAACATGTGTTTCAGTAAACGTGGAATTGTTTTATTGCTTACGCCTGTTTGACGCGAAACAATTAAGTATGAAATTAGCTTTAACTTAAAAGCAAATTATTTTTTTAGTATGTCATATAAATTTTATTTTACAACCACGCTACTTAACGCTAAACGTATTAATTTGAAATTTCCCGATAGTCCTCTGTACCGCTCCGTAGCAAACAAATGCGGAATTGTACGCACCTTATCTCAAAGTCATTCGAAACTGACCCAATGCAATTCCATTGATTACAATCGTTAGCGTTTTATGAGTGTTTTATACGCTGGTTGGGGAGTTCCTACTGTAATATAATCGTCAGCGCTTATCGCAACACTATCTCATATCGGACTTCGTGGCAGGAATTAGGCTCACATTAGGGATGCGCCTTAAGCGGTATCGAGCAGATTAATCATATGTACGTAATCCAATACTAGAATATTATTGCGACGGACTCTGCACCGTTGAGCTCTCACGGGCTCTCTGGTGATGGGTGGTGGTGCTCTTTAATGGGTCATGACTTTCGTAGTTACGACGGTGGTTGATCTACATATCGCTAGGATTATTAAAACGCACTAAATTTACATACATATACATTCACCATCCCTTCCGGAGTGGACAGAATCTTGGAGATTTAGTATCTCCTATTAATGACAATTTTTTCATAAGTAAAAGATTTTTGTACTCTCAATAAGTGATTACAGACAACCGCCGAGCTGGACGCCTTCTGAGATGACCACAACTAGCTCAGTGATGTCATATTTTAATTTATTTGAGATGTAATTTAATTGAATGAAATGTATTTTTTATGTATTATGTAATCCAATTGTTGTTTTGAATTCTATTGTATGTTGAATATTGTATCTAATTGATGTGGATTTCTCAATAAAGAGATTATTATTATTATTGATTATTATAGGCCTTATGTTGAATAAATAATTTCATTTCACTGGTTGCTATTGATTTGCCTATTGCCAAATTGATTCCATTTACCCTTAGTCACCTCTTACGAAATGCCGGGTAGAACGGCAGCTAGTTAGCATTCTTTTCACGTTCCAGACTAGCACGGAACTACAATTTATAAATAAAATTATGCGGTATCACCGCAATTTTATGTTAATGATAAAATTTAATATGACATGATCATGACCTTGTCAAGCCTACTTAAGATTCATTAATTTGAATTGATACAAACTTTCCCATGATTCCATATCAATACAATCGCAACTTCGTTTTGTTCCTGCGGTTCTTTTACTCCGAAAGTGATTCGTATTTTTTGTGACGTCATTTTGACACATTTGTCTTTTACAAGCAATCGTTCGCTCAATGAAGGCATACTACACAAATTTCACAAAATCCGTCCGTAAAAATCATTAATCCTTGGTCACGAACACACTCGTACATTCCAAATAAATTGACATCGGTATTACTGGGTGAGCACATCACTCATTGGCATTAGGGCTTTGCAACAATTCGTCTTGGAGAGATAAGTGGGCGGCGGCGGCCATTCGCTGAGCAGCGGCACGGCGAGCATGGCGGGAGAGCAGTTCGACCTGGACGACATCCTGGTGGGCGAGGTGGGGCAGTTCGGCCGCTACCAGCTGCGGACGCTGCTGCTGGCCGCGCTGCCCGTCATGTTCTCCGCCTTCGCCGCGGGGGAGTACATCTTCACCACGGCAAGGATCCCCACCAGGTACCACCAACACTATCCATGCTTACTCACATACACACGCTTCACTCTCATCAATGAGGTAGTTGGATGATTGAGCGACCGCCTTCGTATCACGTATAATATAATGCTATGTTTATCTAAACCCACTAAAAGCCCTCGTTTTACCATATAGTACAGGTAGCTACTACTAAATGATACTAAGTAAATAGTACAGTGTAGGTCTTAAGGGCACTCGGTGTTTGGAGTGCTGTATATGATCCCCTTCCCTTGGTCTGCTTCAGATGCCTGATCCCCGAATGCGAGGCCCCGGGCGGGGAGTTCCGCCCCAGCTGGCTGGAGAACGCCATCCCATTCAGCGGCGACTCCTTCGACAACTGCCAGCGCTTCGCCAACAGGAGTTCCGACGCCGCCCCTCAGGGCCAGTGCCCCGCGTCGCTCTTCGACCAGGCCACCACGCTGGACTGCCAGGAGTACGTCTACGAGCACACGCACTCCGTGGTCTACGATGTGAGCATACCGAGGCCTGTTTCTTAGATTTATGAGTAAAGATATCACCACGTCTACTATCATTACTGAAATAGACTTAAGTTATCTTAAGAGACACGCCCGAAGAAGAATAGGTGCAATGATTGGTCTTTCTCTTTTGTTTAACACACAATAGTCGCATAATACGTTGAGCTCGTGTTTTGCAGTTCGACATGGCGTGCGACGAGTGGCGGCGCTCTCAGATAGGCTCCATCCGCACGATAGGCACGCTGCTGGTGCTGCCCATCACGGGCTTCATCTCCGACCGCTGGGGCCGCCGGGTGGCGCTCACCATCAACGCGCTGAACACGGCTTGGCTGGGCGCCGTCAGGGCCTTCGTCAACACCTACGAGGGCTTCCTCACCCTCGAGGTGCTCGAGTCTGCAGTGGGCGCCGGCGCCTTCTCCTCCTGCTACATTCTGGGTATGCATTTATTTTAGCCTCATCACAATATGAGTATCATGTACTGATTTAGATTTCAAGATTTTTTTAAAGCATGTTAGGGAGGAGAGTTGATTAGGGAAGGTTGCGGTTTGAAAGAAGATGTAGTGACTAAGATTGAAAAGAGCATGCTTCGATGGTTTGGACATGTTATGCGGATGAATGATAGCAGATTGACAAAAGGAATATATATGAGTGAAGTGAAAGGGCGGTTACGTAGGGGCCGGCCTAATAAGACATATAACAGTCAGATAGACGCTATATTGAAAAAAGGTGACGTTAGGAGTACCTATAACCGCCGAGAGTGTATGAGAGGATGTATGAATATCAATGAAGCGAAAGTGGTCTGTCAGGATCGGGACAAATGGGGATCCGTGATCCCTGCCTACCCCTCTACAGGGAATCAGTCGTGATGTGTATGTATGTATGGTCGAAATAACCTAAACATATTTTATAAATGAATGTTTATCCTATGAAAAGTATCACTAAATCCAACCTTTCATGTTTCTATCATAAGTCTTCTTTTGTAACCTTTACAGTGACTGAGTTGGTGGGGCCCAAATACCGTGTGATCGCAGGCGCCACCACGTCCACGTTCTTCGCCCTGGGGCAGGTGTTCCTGGGCCTCATCGCGTGGGGGGTGCGTCCCTGGAGGACCCTCACTCTGGTGCTCTACGTGCCTCAGCTGCTAGTGGTCTCCTACTTCTGGATTCTCTCGGAATCCGTGAGGTGGTTGCTCAGCAAAGGCCGCTACGAAGACACCGAGCGCATCCTTAAAAAAGTGGCCGAAGTGAACGGGAAAGAGCTGTCGCCCAAGTCGCTGGAGGCCCTGCGAGCGACCGCAGAGGTAGAGCGCACCAAGGAGAAGGTCAAGGAGCCGCTGCTGGTGGTGCAGGTGCTGAGGTGCAAGCCCATCCTGCTGCGCTGCCTCGTGGCCCCCGTCTGGTGGATCACCAACACGTTCGTGTACTACGGCATGTCCATAAACTCGGTGAACCTGTCGGGCAACGGGTACCTGAACTACGTGGCGGTGGCGGCCGTCGAGATCCCCGGCTTCTGGACGGCCATCCTGCTGCTGGACCGCATCGGCCGGAAGCCCGTGCTCATCAGCGGCTACTTCCTGTGCGGCGTCTGCCAGCTGGTGTTCGCCTTCCTGCCGAGCGGTGAGCGAACTCTTCACGCATTGAGATTGAATCCTACTTATGTTTAACCTTGGTCGTCTCTTCTGATGTGTGTGGTGTGTCGCAGAGTACGAGGCGGCGGCGCTGGCGCTGTACCTGGTGGGCAAGTTCAGCATCGCCATCGTGGTGACCTCCATCTACGTGTACACGGCGGAGATCTTCCCCACCAAGCACCGGCACTCGCTGCTCGCCTTCGCCTCCATGATCGGCCGCCTCGGCTCCATCACGGCGCCACTCACGCCCGCCCTGGTACGTACCCCTACTGCAGGACTCCACATCAGCCATTGCTATGACACTGAGTGTTAGGCCACTGTTAATCATGAACATGGATCTCCAGTTCTGTGCCATGGATATTATCCGTGAATATCTATGTACTCACCTACGTGCTGGTTAATACTGTTTAATACGGCCATTTCTGGCATTCGTAGTGTCGATGAAGGTCACTCAAGCTTCTGATTACGATGAACAGAATAACAGTCGTGTTGTAAGTTTTAGCTGTCGTATAAAAAAATGGTAATCTCTTTCCTAATACCTAAGTATTGAATTGCATTAACCACCTATGAGGCTGATGCTGAACAATTTAAAATCTCTTAGTACTTGAATGCAGTTTGGTGATTAATGTTGTTCGTTGGCATTGGCTAGGCGCTGGAGGTGTGGGAGAGCCTGCCGTCGGTGCTGTTCGGCAGCCTGGCGCTGCTGTCGGGCTGCCTGCTGTTCCTCACGCCGGAGACCAGCGGCAAGAAGCTGCCCGACACCATGGAGGAGGCCGCCGCCCTCGGCGCCACCCACGCCTAGCACCCACCAGCGCGGCTCGTGAGGAGAACAGGAATTGTTCTGTATCATACATATTAACTAGGTTGTTTGTGAAAATTGATCCTATGTCTCACTATTTAACATGTTTTGTTTACGCCGAGTAAGGAAACTTATATTTTTGCGTGAATAGTTACACTAAGTTCACTATGACATTGATATATTTTTCTATAGGTTAATAGTTTAAATCAAGGTTAGTTCAAGATGATAAGATACAATCATTTATTCTTAAGGTGATATTATTTTGTAATAAAATTAAAACTTTAATATGAAAATATTGAAGTAGAATATTCTTTTAAAATGTCTTCTGTAATATAAGATCCCACTTTAAAAGAATCCTTAGATTAAATAGAACCTGCTATATAAACATACACATCCCCGATCATTAGTAATATTTCAATTATTGGTTGAAAGGTTTATTGTAAAAAAACTTAAGGGGTGTTAGAAATATTGTCTAAAAATACAAAAACAACTCAAAATCATCTTAAGTGACCGCTTATCATAAATAGCCTATTTGTTCCTCGTTCATTCTATAATTGATATACAAGTATAGTTTTCCAACATTATCCACTGTTTCCAGGCAAGCAGAACGCATGTTTCCCACAGCCACAGTTGTCACAGGGTATGCTGTGGTTTTATTACGTATTCGAATCGCATAAATATCTATCAGATACATTTCATAAATTTTATTGACAATTGAAATTGGGTAAACAACTGATACTGGAATAATAAATTCGTCAATATAGCAATCGATTGTGGCATTGCGTAGGTATCCTTAGTGTTACTACGTCTAATAGCTGATTGGCAAGTGAGTCTTAATCTCCCAACGGCATTCATGTTATCGTCTTTCGCTAGATTAAGGTGGCATTTGTTAATCTGCCGCCGGATTAAATGATTAATATTGATATGTTATTATTATTGTTACACAGATAACACTCACACTCATGTCCACAATTCCTGAAGGGGTGTACAGAACGTAATATTCAAAAAAAGTTAAAGCTTACGTAACCATAAGCCTGTTGTTGTGGAAAAGTTACGTAAGTACGTTAAGTATGCGATACTGATGTTATCAATATCGTGGCTTAAATATTTAGGAATAGTTTCATGTGTCATCGAAAACTCGTATGTCACATGCCATTCTGTTTCAGAATAGAGTGTAGGCGCAGCAATAAGTTGGCGAGTTACGTGGGCACTTACGTGGTTGTTGAAAAACACGTCATAAAAATTATATGGGCCTATAAAAGCATGCCTGCCTTATTGCCTGGCTTTATTTCCTTTTCAATAGCCAATTCAATTTAAAATTTCTAATAAATATAATTTATACGTTAACTATGCGATCAATCTATAAATTACTAATAAATTTAATTGCGATTACGGTATTGGTTTTCTGTTTTGTACTCATTTTGAATATAATTAATTATGTAACCATCAAATGTCTTTTGTACGTTTCTGAGAGAGCGAAGTGCACCTGATTGGTTCTGTGCGGTGTTATAACTATATTCTCTCTATGTATGTATGCGGTATATAGCGCCCGCCTATAGTGTCAACACGGCTTCGTCTCAGAGATTGTTATGCTTCAAATACAAATACAATGTCTATTCACTGTGCCAACGCTAAATCATATTCTATTATATAAATTATCTTCCACACTCTATAAATATTTGATTCAGAAGAGTATTAAATAAATTGAATTCTTAAGTAGATATATCGCACGTTTCTTTAGTCGTGGGTGATTCCAACATTATGGGATGAGGAAACATCTTAAAAAACTTATTCAATTATTATTTCTCGATATCCACTAAATAAACTAAAACGAAGTCATCGCCATCCATCATCCCTCCCTTGACCTCGACGCCTTGGTGAGCACTAAGCCTGCGCTTACCCCGAAAGTGATAATGGTCGTTAAGCTTCATAATTTACTAAGGATATTTTCCAATAGGACGGGCGTTCAAACCGTACGATGAAGTATGCTTGGTTTATATAAGAGCCGAGATAATTGCGCAGCACAGATAATTTATGTTTTCTTTGGTAATAAACCATAATTTTCTGTGTTATTTCAGCAAACGGAGGCATACGACCATGATTAGCGCTCGGTAATGGGCATACTTGGAACACACTAGTCATCGTCCTGTGCGCTCCAAACGCCGCCACTGCTCCCTTTGGCACATGGCACATCGCACCACAGACCCAACGAGGTACCCAACAGCAGTACAGTGCCAGTCATTAGGCGTTGACTGGTGAAAAGTGGCCTTTAAGTCATCTAAGTCCCTGAACGTGTTCACACAAGAGACAAACCTTCACGAATACCACGAGCTAGTCTAAGGTCCAAGCGTCCATTCCTGAAATTGATAAGTTAATATTGCTTTGCCGACTGTATGTCTATTGTGTTGCATCTATTGTGCGGGGTTCTACGCGCCATCTAAAAGCACCATTTATGAGCTGTTCCGAGGCAAAAGTAGCTGCTATCACGATGTTATTCTTCACCATAGAACAGTCGTGTGCGGCAATTATAGTAAAATCGTATTTATCATTTCATTGTGCAGTTACTGAATGCCTAAATAACGTTAACGAATCACGTGGCAATTCGGAACGCAAGTAAGCTTGTGCCGATTGCGATAAATGAACCAATGGAATGAAAAGAAAACGAGAATCTATTCTTATAATTTGAGGAATATCGAGTCACGTTTCGGTTAATTCGCTTCAAAGTTATTTGCAAAGCAGGGCCGCTCCAATGTTGAACTCTGCTCCCTGTTATTAAAGCATCAAGAAATGCTACAGTTTATGTTTCAAAAGTGAGTAATAGGGGGTTGGTTAAAAAGTGTGAGTATATTGGTGAAGGAAAAATATTGCACGCACTGTCCTAATACCTGTCAACTTATGAGTAAGATAAGTACAATATTCAGTATGTGAAACCTAAATGACGACGTTGCGCCTTTCACTCAACCTACTGATTTTATCGGAAAAGAAGTTTATATTTAAGTTTACATGTGAGAATAAAAACATGAATAAACCAATATAATCTGCAGTAGATATTAGCAATGGACAACCGGGTATTCCTTGCATTAATATTTTACATTAAAAAATGAGGGTAGTGATTTGGCGTTGCCGGGCAATCAGTCGCCGTGGTCCACCCACGTGGTGGCGTTTCGCCGTGTCACCCTCGAAGCCCTGACTCACGATGACGCTCCCCGCGGCCTGCCTAACTCAGCGGAACGCCGCTGTTTGTTCAGCTAATGCGCTCTCTATTAACTTAAATGTTATTTTACTCGTTCGCGGCACACTCGCGGACTAATAACTTGGCTCGCGTTTTACGTAGAGTATGAGTTTAAACGATTTCTTCACTTGTATGTATGGGTACACAAATTCATATTTAATGTTTCATTATATCCACATTGCATCTGCTCTGCCGCTGCCTCTGCATAATTTTCAACTTATAAGTTAATGTTTGGCGCCCACACGAGCCAATAAGACAACGTTTATGTTGTTCTAACGCTGCACTGCAGGTGACACTCTTCACAGACTTACATGTTGGCCCACACTCACCTTTAACGTCTGACGAAATGTCCTCAGACGTACATAATCCTTTCGTTCGATTCCCACCAACTATACTGATTGCTATTCATTTTTATAGATGCCTCAATTACGATTACTTTGGGTGGGAAATGAACACTTGGAATAGTTCGTTGAACAAATGAGCATTGACTCCGAGCGGCCACTGATCAGTGTGAGGAGTGATGACACCATCAACAATAAACATCAATAATTTTGGTATTGTACATCCGACGTTCTATTCACCGTGAAGCGCACATTGAAGGCACGCGCTGCCGATTCCATGGACATATGTTACGAGTGATAATAATTAATGCTTATTAATCTGCCATCGATACTAATTATTCACTTCAACGCTATTTCAATTTTGATTGTAGAGAAAAAGAGGAAATACAAAGCCACCAGGGAGCTAGGGACCCAGAAAAGAAGAGAATTAAATAAATTATAAATTGATGAAACATTGATTACCTATGACCTGTGTTGGCACTGTTTGTTTATCCAATTTTCCTTCCCCGAGATGTGTTTTTGCCACATTGGCTAATTGCAAAATATCTATTTGCCTCTATGAAATTCCTATTTTCAATCAAATCAAAAGTATTTTTACCATTATCCTCAATAATAGTGATCGTTTAGAAGCGATCGTTAAACTCAACAAGTGTCAACCACAGGTTTTCCTCACTTTTTACTACATTCAATCTAGCATAGGGAAATGGTCTGCCTAGTGGCTCACATATGCATTGTACTTCTGTCGCCTCTTTCAATAATAGTTTAGGGAATATTAATGATCAAAAAGTTATTATCATGCTAATTTACAATCCTGATTGAAATGCTTAATAATGACTGAATATATGTGTACTAAGTTCTGTCCACCCCGTATTATACGATGGACATTGTTGCATTAAGTGTTGGTTGTAGAGTTCCCCCGCGCATACTACGGGTCCCGCTCGTGTCTGGCGCCCACTGCCTCGTAGTCACGGTTCGTAGAAGCTTCCAATGTCACAGTTGGGCCTTCCAGTGTGCAATTGGTCCCAATTACTCATTCTTTAGTATCGGATATTGACTCTCAGACTTTCCACCACCTCTCATGGACAAATATATGGAGTTTTCTATGTGTATTTGAATATTAGCAGTCAATGTTGAAACATTATGCCCACGAAGACACTGATATGTGCGCAACATACTCTCCTCCGCTTTGATGCATCTTCTGTGCGCTAACAAAGAAGGCGCTAACAAGTGAGAAAATAAAATTCCAGTCAATTATTTAAAAAAAACATTGCCTTATATAATTTCAATAGGTATATTATAGTGTTATTATTGCATCAAGAAGTGTGAGATGATTCAGTGTACAATGATGCCATTAATGTCTCCATGGTGCATCACGGAGGCTTGAACCTGGGCCGTTCGCTGGCGGCGCAGGCGGCGTTGTTCTGGGCCGCGTATATAGCGCGCGGGGCGGCCGCACTGCCAGTGTGCCTCCGCCACTTCAGAGCCATTCGCATTTAACAGCTCATTTGTTCATAACGTTTTATCGAACGTTTATTGCCATTTCTCGCTCTCTCCGAGTGGACATTTCTGTCGTTAATTTCCAATTCGCGAACGAAAACGTCGCTCATTTTCTGTTTCCGGTGTTTTATAGGTTTTGTGATTAGTTTCGTGCAAATCAAATGTTCCCTCGGCTGGCACGCGGCTTCGCATGACTCTACGATTCTCCTTTTGCTGATAAACTTAGAGTGTTTTGAATCATCAAGAATTTGGCGCAATCTCAGGAACAGGTTAGTTGACACATATATTACTATTTTATATTAAACTAAACTTTTCTGGTCAATCATTTAGACATTATCAATCAATCATTTCGAGTTTAAATAAAACTATTCCAAAAAGGTTTCAAAATGAGTTGCTAAAGACTCAATTAATGGTCATTTGACTGACGTTTGATAAAAAGAATAAGGGATTCTGCGTCATTTCTACGATGTATAAGAAATCTTCTACATATATGATCTTGTGTTGGTCAGATGTAAGCTTTTAAATAGATTGCTCGTTTACAGGCGAGCGTAGGTTAGCTAAAAATTAAAATGTGTCAGATAAACATTACACTGTCAGAACTCTTGCCTATGTAAGTATGGTTGCAAATGAAATGTAATTGAACAGTTTATTCACGGAAGAGACTAATCATACTAATTTTCGTAATGACCGTGGTTTTCATATGGTTTGCCCCTAGCGCAATATTCAAGAAAATGTATACTTACTTTAATTGAAATAAAAAGTTGTAAATAAAAATATACACTCAAACCCACAATCGGCAATTTTTTCCGTGGCCAGATGACAGAAAATAATGTATCGAAAAATGTGATACAATAGGCGCTACATAACCCGTAGTCCTAAAAAAGTTTTCACTCCATTATTCGCCTTCGAGGTCATTTCAGGAAGATGGATTCAAACACTATCCTCTATTCTACTTTAATAGCAGCAACTATGTCCATGATATGAATATGAAGGGTACAAGAGAAAAAGGGGCTCATAAACGTTTTGGTTGAATTGAGATATTTGAGTTTTAAACTTTCTACATTAAACCTTCACTTCCTAAACTAATCAATCAATCCAATTCACAGTCAAAATTGAAGTTGTAAGTTTTTTTTAAATGAACCCCTTTTTTATATTTTGTGTACAATGATCTCATTTTAATCGAGGATTCCAGCACATCGACCCGATTTTGTTATTTATGATATTTTAAATTATACCTATAGCTCAGAGTGTAAGCCCCTTTTATTTCTTTTTTAAACGTCATAAGAAAGGTCCATTAAAAAACAATCTCGTGGCATACTCAGTTTCATTTCGGCAAAATTGTTTATGAGCCCCTTTTTCTCTTGTACCCTTCATATGTTTTACATCTCAAAATGCCATCCTTTTCCTTATTAACATGGGCCGGTATATACTCGTATAGCATACACATCTTCAAATGCCTTGTGAGTGAGGTGAAATGCATCTCAGGCACATTACATCCTTGGTCACATTAAGCTAGACCTTTGCCCTATATATACAATTGAGCCCTAGTCCCATAGTCACCTCCAATGACATACCGAGAAGATGGCAATTAGCTAGTTAGCTTTTCACGTACAAGAAAAGACAGAAGCCGAAATGTACGTACATTTTACATAATAAATCCTATTGTTTTGGCTGACGGACATTTCATTGAATATAAATATTATTTTTTTTGCTAACGTTCAAGTGCCGAGAAACATTCAGATATCTCATTCAGTTCGCGGGCTTAAAAACATCGAGAGGAAACCTACCTGTTCCCCGAAGAGGTACTATTAGTATTACTATTAGGACTATTGTCAGTGCTTGTAAATGGCGACATGGCTTACCACTTGTCTAATTGAATACTGACTATCTGGTCAACACGTGGCTTCGAGGTGGCCATAGAATTACTACCTTCGCAATTGCAGAGATGGACACCTGAACCTCTGACTACACCGCAAGGGTTTTTTTTTTATTAAATAAACTTTTAAAATTAGACTTATAATTGTGCTATTACGCTTTCCCATATTAGCTGCATTCACTATGTTGTACTGAACTAAAAGCTAAAATATCTTAATGCATTATTATTAGCATAAACACGGTCATTACCCTTATCAGATATTATTCATCTTCACACCACTACTGAAGATTCTATTTCATGATAATACTACAAATTTTAGCAAGTGACGTACTTTCGATTTTTAATCGCTAACCATGACAGAGTAACTGAAAACTTTACCTACAAGGCTTGCCACTGCCAGCCCCCGTTTGGCATAAAGTCAGGAACCAGCCTATTCAGAGCAGTGCCCTCATGATGTATAATGTCGTCGAAGCCAACACTCTCAACGAGCGGTGAGTTGCAAGCTGATCTAGGCCTTACACATAATCAATTACGACGCTATTTGGGCTAAAAATGGTTGAGGTTATTCATTTTCCCAAGGTTCTCTCCACCCCGAAGGCTATTGAAGGACGTGAATATATTATATCGAACATGAGCATCAGCGAACGAGCCCAACAAGAGCTCTATAGGTCGACCTGCAAACAGAGTGAGTTTGGTGAAGGTGCAGTGCTTCCGCCGCTGTCCAGAGGACGATAGTCGCCGCATCGTGTCATTGTTGCGAGCGATGGTCCAAACGAAATGTCTCTCATTGATGCTTAGCGTTCGCTTGTTTTAATGATGGCGTCATCCACCAAAGATCGTTTTTAAACACCATTATTTCAACTTCCACTTTAGATTGTATTGAGTGGCATACTCTTATTGTGTATTGTTAAGATTATTTCTCTTGTTCATGTATATGGGCACTCGAAGTATATAGAAGCGTCGATTGTTGTAATTAAAAACAAACTCATTAGTGCTCAATGTACATGAATGACTGTGCTCGTGCCTTGCCACGTGTGAGATTTTCTTCCTTAACACCCACATAGATTTTGGCTGCGAACCTCCTTTGGCTAGCAACCAACCCTTTGATGGCTAGCCCTTTGGTGGGCCAATGTCATTCGTTTCTACTATTTTTTACTGTTCTTTCTGTTTTGTTGACATACTTAGTAAAATTGCTATGTAAGAAACCATTTAATTCTTTTTAGTCCTGGTCCTGCTGTTCCCTCAAGATAGGTAATACTGCGGCGACACTGTTCACTACCTATCGCATTTGGGTGTTATCTGTCTATCTAGTGCAACGCGCGCTTGAGTTGCCCATACCTAACAGGTATTTGGAAGATTTGGAGATGGGCTCTCAAGTGCACACACTAGTCGTAAAGCGTACGTTTATGCATTAAGAGGCAACTCTGTGTAACGCTCTGACTGTTGAGGGGCGAATCGACGCAACTGAAGCCTCCAAGCAAACACTGTATTGCATGGTTATGATGTCTCATGAATGGCGAAATGATTACAACGAATAATTAAAAAGAATGCATCAATTATCAATGATCATTTACGTGGCGAGTGCTGACGTACGACATTAAATATTGAGGTAATTAGAATTTATGTTGATTGGAATAATGTCTATTGGGATTGGTTGTTGTGTTGCTGCAAAATGTTTGATGAATACTGACTTCTATATAGCATTCAACAATGGCAAAGTTCGAAGCGGAGTCCCTGACTCTTGCAGCGTGCGCGATAGAAAGCAGCAACATAGTAGCTACCACAAGAGAGCTGCACGTGCTGAGAAAAACCCACAATTGTTATGATGCATCGCTGGATTGTTGGCATCCTGTAGTCGTCGTTTGAAAGCGCGTTATCGCGGCTAGTGGCCAGTGCGGCGGCCGCTGCCCAATCACTCGCCAGAGCGGCCAAAACAATCTAATCTCCGCGAGCCGTTGGAGCACAACAATGCCTCCCGATCGCCAACAATGGCCTTTATTGCGCTAACATCCATTTCACTTTGACATATTTTTTCTTGTATATTTTTATCAACTTATTATTTTTGGGTTTTATGTAGTAAAAAGCAATGTTTTTTATGCGCCACTTGAGTCCTCGGAACTTCTGCCCCGTGCCCGCAGAATGTTATCTGTTGCATTTTGACATGTATTATTTGGCTACCCTTGTCATATAAAATCAGACATAGACACTCAGTACATAAACACAATTAGGTGTAAAATTCCACCTTTTCATAACTTGAGTGACTCTACGTTTCGCAAGTGATATAAGTAAATAGCATTCCTGAAACATGAATGTGGCGGCAGAAGTGCGGCGCCGCATATTGTCCCAAGCACACCTTGTGTCGCACCCGTGATACCGTGAATAGCCTTCGAGCCAGCGAAGAGCCAAAGGCAGTCGTGGCCCCGTACTACACGAAGGCGCTTTGTTCGCCGCTCACTGTGCGGTGGCAGCGCCTCTGCCTTTGACGCCACTCACGTGTTCACTACAATAACCATGCAATCATACTAACAATTAAATAACGGTTGTTTACCTGGTTTTCCTATAGACTGCAATATGTCATAATCTAATAATCTCTATTAGCGTATGAAATACTGGTCATGAAATACTATTAACTATTACTTCCACCGTATAGCATGCATCCCGAAGTGAATCAAGCATTTGTAATGTTATATTTGTCAAGTCTGTCTCAAAATATATGTTGACTATTAGTTTGTCCCGTGACGTGAAGGTAAGATATAACTTCCGTATCAGCAGTAAATGGCACTGCATCATAGTACCGTGGCGCTCGCGTGGTGCGGCCCTCGCTCGGCCGTGGCCGTGGCCCTCCTCCGCCCAGTGGCAACGTCACTCGCTTGTCACGGCGTGGTCACGGTCGCCGCCGCTACGTCATCGCCCCGTGCGTGATTCAGGCGTCTAATGGCGTGGCAGGATGTTTCCTAAAAAGCACAGTTTAGTTCGATCTTGGATATCATAGCAGCATTGCTAGTCGTTGCTTCCTATTTCACTCCATGATTTTACGTTTCACTACTCCTTCAACCCTGAATATACTATGATATTATGTACTAGTATTTCTCTTAAATTCTCTCGATCGGGATAGGCTTAGGTTTGAGTAATCACCGTCGCATATTCGGTCGAACTTCCGCGCCTTAAAGCCCACAAGCTACATTATTAACATAATATGAACAGATGGTTTATCATGGAAAACGCATTTTTTTCTGGTTAACAGTTATCGTGGGTTCTGTTCCAGACTTAATAATTATCAACTGACTTCATTTCATTCGTATACTGAATGCAATTTATAATTTGTCTTTTACACAGGTCTAATGTTAAATAATTGATGAAAGAATCTGTCAATGCCTATATGACAGCACTAAGTGTTATTACAAATAACTGATTAATATTTTTATATAGTTAAAGTCCAATGTATTCAAATGAGGCATGTTTTGTAAACACCCTCAATTGATTTGCCTCTGTTTCAAAGGGGACGAATAGAAGTCACAATGGTCATGCGGGCTAGGCTATTGTGTTGAGTGTGCTTTGCGAGTAACGCACGTGATAATGTTTACCAAACATACATCGGCCCCAATACCATCGAACTGGCCTACCCATCGTTACACTGGCCAGTTGTTGACGGCTTCAGACATGTCTCTTGTCTGACGGGCAGATAGACTGGTACTGTACCGGAATCTAGCGTTGGCTTATTTTTTACACGTTGCGATATTGTAACTGAAGAGCGTGTTGTTTGTTGCAGCCACAGATGTCGCTGAGTAGGCGCTAGAGTGCGGCCGGGCATGGTCGCTCCTTCTCTCTGCAGAGCCACTGAACCCCCGAGAACAGCATCATGGTCAGTAGCTCTGTGTACGAGCAGTGGCATTAGCTTAGCTTAGTAGACTTAGTTATAAAATATATTATACCACTTTCCACTCTGTCATGTCAGTACAGTCCATTGCGGGCTAATTAGAATTTACGCATAACCATTCGCTTTCCAAAAGCTATTCAGCTGTTTTACTTGGATCGGTTGAGCGGTTCCTTTTGCGAGGAATAAGTAGACTTCCTGACGTAGTCTCAACAGAGAGCCCAGTCGTAGTGGCCAGTGCTAACGCTTGTCTGGCGGCGGTTGCAGACGGCGGCGGAGGCGGAGGCGCCGTTCAACCTGGAGCGCATCCTGTCGGAGCTGGGCGCCTTCGGCAAGTACCAGCTGCTGCTGCTGCTGCTGCTCTCCTTCCGCGACTCCTTCCTCGCCATGTGCAACTTCCACTACGTGTTCACCGTCGCAGAGCTCGACTACAGGTCAGCCGCCCATCACAGCAGGACACACGCCTGTGCTTTATTTGGAACACACTTGTGTGCCATTTACATACAG
This sequence comes from Leucoptera coffeella, assembly GCA_030578115.1. NCBI lineage: Eukaryota > Metazoa > Arthropoda > Insecta > Lepidoptera > Lyonetiidae > Leucoptera > Leucoptera coffeella. Next base: position 68,572 of record JAMBLF010000944.1, on the reverse strand, counting down.
CATGCTGTTATTTATGGATGAAATTAGTGAAACGTAGTTACTTGCTGAAATGACATATTGTGCGTGCGTGAAGACAATTGAAATAATAATATTATTGTGTTGGAAATGCTGCCCCCGGCGACAGAGTTACCAAGGAGTCAATGTTTGGTGAAAGCTAACCATTGATTAGCCTGGAACTTTTGAATTTCAAAACCCGACACTCCTATTCAACCGTCTTACCACGATTTCACAATAGTACCACTAGGTGGTGAATAGTAGTAAGAATGATATGTGCGCACGTCGTTTGGTTCAATGTGTATGACCCCTGAGGTAGTCGCTCTAAAGGCGTCGGTTGTGCGGGTGCTGCAGGTGCGTGGTGCCGGAGTGCGAGTCGGCGGGCGAGGGCTTCCACGCGTCGTGGCGGCCCTTCGCCAGCGCCAACGCGAGCGACGGCTGCTGGCAGCGGCCGCACCTGCCGCTGGGCGCCGCGCCCTGCTCCCCCGGCGCCTTCGCCCTGCCGCCGCAGCGCTGCCACCGCCTGCTCTACGAGAACAACGACAGCATCGTCGCAGAGGTACTGCTCCCGCTTCCTGCTTTCAATTATAGTGATGTCGACACTCATTCCGATATAAGCATATATTCTTTGAACGCACACACTTCATCTTCAAAGGATTAATTGAGAAAAGATTTCAAAAAAACGACAAATTTTAACATATTTTGCCTCTTGAAGACATATTGTGATGAAACCCGATGTTCCGAAAGTGCCTTCTTTATCCTAAACTGCATGTTAATGATGGCATTCTAAATCATTGTATCAAAGTCACGGGCACGGGCACTCTGTTTGAACAAATCAGAAATGCTGTGACGAAACTATTGTTTTACAAACAAACGCATTCACGACCATTAACCCTTGCGGGGTAGTCAGAGGTTCAGGTGTCCATCTCCGCAATTGCGAAGGTAGTAATTCTATGGACACCTCGAACCCACGTGTTAACCAGATAGTCATTACTCAATGTGACAGGTGGTCAGCCATGTCGCCATTTACAAGCACTAACTATTACCTGTTCGACGAACAGGTAGGTTTCCTCACGATGTTTTCCCTCACCGTATAATTCGATGCATTTCGTAAATGTGTTTTTATTACGAAAATATACTTAGAAAATCATTAAAATTCATTTCCATTGGTACATGCTCAAGCGGGATTTGAACCCTGTACCCACTGATACAGAGCCAAGCCCCAAACAACTGAGCTACGTCGAATTACAACTGAGCTACGTCGAATTACAACTGAGCTACGTCGAATTAACTAACTATTAACGAAACTATTGTTTTAGCTTAATGAATGACAGCATCATTAGCCACGTCTTCCTCGTGCATCTCAAGATGAATGCTCTGTCTTTGAATAACGACTGCTTAACTGAGCACATATTGTTTTAAACATTGAATGCATATAATATAACATTTGATTGTTTCAATAGCTTACCAGGAAATTAGTCGATTCTTGCACGTCATTAAACATTGAGTATTACAAAGAGCCCCAAAAATTTTATTTCATTCATTTTTTCTGAGTATGCTTGGTAACGTGTTAGAGAGAAAAAATATGAGCTTTAGGATTTGCCCATTTTACTAGCAGTTGGTGGCACAGAATGGAAATATTATCATGTTTATTTAAAAAGGCCCTTAAACACCTCAAAACCTGGCCGTATAGATTTGGATCATTGGTGTTGGGAGGCCAATCGCCTCCGAACAAGCGATGGTGGCTGAGTGCGCGTGTGTTGCAGTTCGACCTGGGCTGCTCGCCGTGGAAGGCGCCGCTCGTGGGCACCGTGCACAACATGGGGCTGCTCTTCTCCTCCATCCTCTCCGGGATCATCTCTGACAGGTACCATACCCATCACCACCACCACCGCCGCGATACACATTGCCGTTTACGCAAAAGCGGAGGGAGCGAATTCAGAGCTCATTCATGTAATTCTCTTTCAATTTTGCTGTAATTTCATTAAATGAAATAATTGAACTAAAGATTCTAGTCTTGCTTCAACCCTGAAGCTAAATGAACCTCATAGGTGTGAAAACGATGCTCGAGCCAGACAGTAGAGCGGAGGTGAAGCGCGTGCGCTGTGCTTGCAGGTACGGGCGGAAGGTGGTGATCGTGGGCAGCCCGCTGCTGGTGGGCGTGCTGGGGCTGCTCAAGTCCTTCTCACTCAACTACTGGATGCTGCTGGCGCTGGAGTTCCTCGAGACGGCGCTGGGCTACGGCAACGCCTCGCTTGTCCTCAGTGAGCACCACACCACCCCACCACCCACATCAACAAACACTGCACCACCAGTAGTGAATCCCTCTCTGCGACGGCCGCACTGAGCCCTATCATGCCCGTGATGAATGAATGCTACGACATTTGATAACTGGGGCATATGTTCATTTATTTCTACTAGTGTACTAGTCGCATTCAATCAGCAATTCGGGATGGTCAGAACCTATGAGACATCTCTTAGGTCACTTTGTAGTAAAAGTATTAGGGTTGTAATGTCATATGAAGCATTAGGGACGAGTTGCCAGCCTGTTGCAAATAACAATAGAACTCTTGCAAAAACTTTCATACGATGAGGCGGAGAACTGCTTACTGCTCCGAAACCAAGATTAGGAAGCTACATACAGTGAGATGTTATTTATTAATTAATGTTAAAATAATTCCTTATTATAGTTTAGATGTTATGCGAGTCTGAGTTATAATTGAGCTAGCAAGCGCGTTGCAGACCTTCTGCACATGTTTTCCATCGTTGTTAGCATTTGAATGAGCACTGACGAGAGCGGCGCGTGCTCCGCAGCGATGGAGACGGTGAACCAGAACAGCCGCGTGACGTACTCGTGCCTGTCGGACAGCCTGGCCAGCCTGGGCGCGGCGCTGTTCCCGCTGATCGCGTGGCGCGTGCCCTACTGGCGCCACCTCATGCGCGCCATCTACGCGCCGCTGCTCGTCGTGCTGCTCTACATCTGGATGGTGGACGAGGGCGTGCGCTGGCTGCTGGCGCACCACCGCCACGGCGAGGCGCTGCGCGTGCTGCACAAGGTGGCGCGCTTCAACAACGTGCAGCTGTCGGCGCGCGCGCAGACCATGCTCAAGAGCCTCGAGGACCAGCGGAACAAGCTGCAAGAGGTGAGCGCCACTCGCTGCGGCCTCCTCGAGGGACCTGCTGACCTTTCTCCTTTCCTTTTGCCTTTCCATTGCAGCAGGGTGAGAAGGCGAGGGTCGCCCCCGAGTGCATCCTGTCGGACCTGCGCTCGCGCAAGATGGTGGCGCGCGTGGCGCTGATCGCCGCCTGCATCTGCTGCTGCACGTTCGTCTTCACCGGCGCCATCACCAACTCCAGCTTCATCTCGGGCGACAAGCACATCAACTTCTCGGCCATGATGCTGGCGGCCATCCCGACGCGCATCCTGAGCGCGCTCACGCTCAACCGCTTCGGGCGGCGCTCGCCCATCTGCGCCGCCTACTGCCTGTGCGCGGTGTTCTTCGTGGCGTCGGCGTTCGTGCCGCCCTCGTCGGGGGGCGTGGCGCTGGCGCTGTACCTGGCGGGCGCCATGGCCAGCAGCTACGGCTTCTTCAGCCTCTACCTGGTGGCCATGGAGGTGTTCCCCACCACGTCGCGCAACTCGCTCCTCAACATCGCCATGACGGTGGGCCGCCTGGGCTCGGTGCTGGCCCCGCTGGCGCCGCTCTTCGCCAAGTACATGCGAGGCCTGCCCAGCATCCTGTTCGGGCTGGTGGCGCTGGGGCCCTGCCTGCTGGCCATGCTGCTGCCGGACACCAGCCGCGTGGGGCTGCCCGAGGACGTCCGCGACGCCGAGAAGCTGGACGAGGCGCCCTCCGCCCTCGAGGGCCCCGCCTAGGCCTCCGCACTGCGCTGCACTCCGCACGAGGCGACATTCACTTAATGGACATTAGTGCTACTGTGGACTGCCTTCTCAAGATACCAAAGTGTTGCACGTATTTATTTACTTATATTACGAATTGTTCTAGTTTTCAACTAATTAATGTAAGAATAAGATAGATAAATAAGGGCATAATACAATAAATTACTTAAATAAGTAAACCATTGAATTGATACTGAAATAAAATTAACAAAACCAAATTGTATTTAGTTTCAAACGAACTTTTACTTCGAATAATAAGGACTACTAGGCTAATGATTATGGAGTTATTGGACAGTTATCGAACAGTTACATACAAGCAATACTTTGATATTGATTTTACGACAAAATAATTGCCTTTTATTCTCCATACTTTTAAAGAAGCGTATTGATTCACATTGTGGCATAAACAATTTAAAAACCTTATATTGGCTTCATCTATAATCACCACGATAAACGAAATACATCATATTAAAATTTCATGTACATATACACACTATAAACACATCTTTTTGTTGGGAATAATCTGACACTAGGTTTGAGAATAGATCTCTGCAGCACGCTGATCGCCTTGCATAGACGCGAGCCCAACACGGCGAATCACGTTGAAGATTTGGCAGCCGCAGCGGCGTCGGGCGGCGTCACGCCCAGAAGCTCAGCCTCCTCGAAGGTGTTGGCCAGCCGCACGCCCTTGGTCTCCGGCTGCGTCAGCACCAGCGCCCCGCACAGCAGCGCCGCCGCGCCGAACACGCACGACGGCAGCGCCACCCAGATCGACATCTGCAACAGGCAATCCAAGGAATATAAATCACTCAATGTGCTCTCAATACAATGCGAGACCCGATGATATGAATGTAATTGATTGATTGCTTTGAGTGGGCTCACCAGGGCGGGCGTGATGGGCGCCGCGATGGAGCCCATGCGGCCCACCATGGAGGAGAAGCCGAGCAGCGAGTGGCGCGCCTCCGTCGGGTACAGCTCCGACGTGTACAGGTACAGCGACGCGAACACCGTCGAGATGCCCAGCTTGCTCACCAGGAAGATCGCCAGCCGCACGTAGCTGTAATCTAGCACCCCACCCGGCGGATCAGTGATGCTTCAGTGCAGTACAAGTCAAACGTATCAAAAGAGGAAGTATGACCAATAAATAATCGTATTAATTAGTCTTACGGTGCGGAATGAATGCGTAGAGGAAGTTGCAGCAGCCGGTGAGCCAGAAGCCTCCGCAGAGCGTGGCCTTGCGCCCGATCCGGTCCAGCAGCGTAATGGAGGCGACGTAGCCAGGGATCTCGATGAGGCACACCAGAATGAAGTTGAGGTACATGTCGCCCGAGAGGTCGGTGGAGTTGATGGACAGGCCGTAGAACACGAGCGTGGTGGTCACCCACCAGACGGGCGTGGTGCACACGCGGCGCAGCATGACGCGCGACGCCAGCACGCGCCGCACCAGGAAGCGCGGGGGCGCGCTCTGCTCGGGCGGCTGCGTCAGGCCTTGCAGCGACGCCTCGCTTATCGTCTGCGCACACAACAAACCTCACCTATTTGTATAACATTCATCATCACAATCATTCTTTTCACAGAAATCAAAGATCTTACATATGCATCATATATCTACATATTTTCTTTTAATCGTTTTCGGGATGAGCAAAACCTCGGGGACACGATTCAACTTTTTAGTAAAAGGTCACTTTTTAGTATAAATATTGGAGTTGCGATGTCATATTGAACAAATGATCATCCATGTATCTTAGCTTAGATGCAAACCAAATAATAATATAGCTTAACAATAGTGTGTGAGTGCAAACCTTTTTATTCTCCTTGGCCACTTTGAGCAGCACCTTCTTGGCCTCCTCGTAGCGGCCCTTGGAGAGCAGCCAGCGCACGCTCTCCGGCAGCAGCCAGTAGTAGCTGATCTGCAGCAGGATGGGCACGTGCAGCGCCAGCACCAGGTGCCGCCACGGCCGCAGCGCCCACGCCACCAGCCCCACCACCACCTCGCCCACCGAGAACATCATCAAGCACACGGCCCCCGTCAGCACTCGGTACTTGGGCCCCACCATCTCGGCAGCTGCGCACGCCAAACGCCGTTACTAAGGCCCGCGACTAAGGGCGGAAGCCGCACGAGGAAAGGAGACTGTCTCACCCAGGATGTAGCCGGCCGAGAAGGCGCCGTTGCCCAACAGGTTCTGCAGGAAGTACGTGCTCACGAACATGGCGAAGTTGACGGAGAAGACGCGCAGGATGCCGAACGCGGCGGTGAACACCACGCTCAGCAGCACCACCAGGCTGCGGCCCCAGCGGTCCGACACCAGCCCCACCACCACCAGGTTCAGCAGCGAGCCCACGCTGTTCATGGTGCCGGGCAGCACGCGCAGCCAGTCCTTGCACTCCAGCCCGAACTAGCCAACCGACATTTGCACTATTAAGCTACGCTCATATGTAACATGTTTCTTGAGTTTGCAATATACTAGTTCAAGATTGCGATTAATATTGAAATGTACCTTATTGCAGTGTGCTAAACAAAATATGAGTAGTTCTTACATCGTAGACGGCCGAGTTGGTCTCGCGGTACACGTAGGCGGCGCAGGGCTCCGTCTTGCGGGTGTCGAAGGCCTCCTTAGCGCAGGCGCCGCCGCCCTTGAAGCGCAGACAGCGCGAAGGGCCGCCCTCCTCTTGGGGTATGGCCCACTGCGTCCACGGCGCCTCGAACTGGGAGCTGTTCCACGGCTCGCACTCTGGGATCAGGCATCTGTGGACACGGCACGCCACGTGGCGGCCATTAGTGATACACGCGACACATTATGGATTCAACGGGTACGCCTGAAAAGCTTTTGCTTAAGATTTTAAGCAGCTAATCTTACGGAAAACTAAATCTCTGAGATAACAGCCTCATAATCATAAGATAAAATTCCGCCAGAACAAGACATGATAAAGGCCGCGATCGATTCGATCACCGAAGTGAAGCAATGAAAGCGGGCCACATGTTATTCTAAATTTGTTTTTGTTACCATTTTGTCAGAATATGCTGAAGAACCCGAAACATCTTTGGGCACTGAGATGGCGAGTGCCCTGCGGCGTCCCAGAGGGCGGTACCTGTGGTGCAAGGAGACCGTGGCGAAGATGTAGTCGAGGGGGGCGGCCGTGAAGAGCACGAGCAGGCTCACCAGCGCCAGGCTGCGCAGCTGGAAGCGGCCGAACTGCCCCAGCTCCTGCACCAGCACCTGGTCCAGGTCCACGCCCATCGCCACCTGCCGACGCACGCCGCACTGCACTCGGGCCCTCGGGCGCACCAGGGCTCATGCCAACCAATCCAACGACTGACCGCCGTGGATTTGCAAGCACAAAGTAATGATGCACCCAAACACATGTTCAATATTAGCTTCAATAACTTAATGTAGATAGAGCGCGATATTTTATTCGAATATTTATTGCATCTAATCCATACATACACATCAGGTTGCTATAATTACCTGCAAATACTTAATTTCACAGTAAAATTAAACAAAAAAATCAAGTTATATCGTCAGAGTTCAATGTGAGGTATCTCGATGACGGAACTCTTGGTGGCGAAGCGAACTTAGTATGTAATGATTTACAAAAATTAATTCAAAATTACTCTACTATAGGTCTTACATAAAATTATCAAAAATGTGCACTTTATATAAATATCACATTTGAGTTTGGTACAAGAAGCCGAAATTAGTAAAAATTTTTATTCAGTAGCACCGAATATAAAATTTTTATCTAAAGACTCGCTTCGTTGCCTCAGCGCCCCTTTGAACGACGAATCCTTACCCGCCTTCAGAGTTTGGGTATCGGTCAAACGCCCTGCCTCCCGCAGTTATCGGCACGCTGCTAGATAGAATCGCCTTATGTCTAGCAGTATGTCTCAGGGTAGGCGCTAGGATTTGTGGAACACATCGCTGTCGTTGTGGGACAGATGTCGATCCCTTCGGGCATCATGGGCTGTCGTGCCAGCGCAGTGCAGGTCGCCCGTCACGTCACGCGGCTCTGAATGACGTCATACGCCGCGCTCTTGTCAGCGCTCGTGTGCCTGCAGTGCTGGAGCCATCCGGTCTGGTGCGCGACGATGGCAAGAGACCGGAGGGTATGACGCTCATTCCATGGAAGTGGCAAGGCTCTGGTTTGGAATGCCACCTGTGTCGACACTCTGGCGTCTTATCATGTCTCCCGGAGCGCTGTCGAGGCGGGATCTGCTGCTGCGGCGGCAGGGAGTTTGAGGTTGAAGCGAAAGTATTCTTCACTTTGAGGTGAATATAGTTTTGTTCCTTTCGCTGTTGAAACTCTCGGATCTTGTGGGAACCAGCCCACGAGGTCATAAGGGATCTTGCCCATCGGCTGCAAGAGTCCAGCGGGGATCGCAGGGTTGGTAGCTTCCTTCGCCAAAACATTAGTCTGGCTATTCAAAGGGGGAACGTTGTCAGCATATTGGGCACTCTGTGCTCCAACGAGAGTGACAAATTTTTTAGATATATTTAATTTATAGTTAAAGTATTTTAATTTGTTTTAAGTTTGTAAATATTTTGTTAATTTATTTTGAAGATTCTATTGTTAAAATGTATTATAAACAATTCAAATTATTCATTAACACTTAGATTTAAGTTTATTTATATATAACACAGTAATAGTACAAGGGTAAAGAAATTAAAACTATAAATTTAAAGTACAAATAAAAATTAAATGATATAGAAAATATCTTTACAGTCATATATTAAGATATGTCTAGTGACCTTCGTATGTGGCATCGCTTAATGATATTTGGGCAAATGTCTGCAGCCGCGCAACGAATGCAATATATTCACGGTTGAAGCCGTGCGCCGAATGATATTGGCATCATATTTGAAAACAACAACATGGATATAAAAGCATACTAATATATTATATGTTTTACTTACTAGAGGAAATCCAAAGCGAAAGGAAATAAATACAAGTTTTAAATAATCTCATAAATAACAATAATCATGTTGACACCTCGAAACTGACACACAAACACACAGGTGCTGCAACGATTGAGTATCTTATTCGTAAGTTCCATTTACTCTTTGTCTACGCAATGCTTTTGATGTACCTCATATGACTGGATTGAAATATTTTATTGGTAAGTAACACTTACTCAGCATAAAAATTAGATATTCTGAATCTACTTACTGGTGCAACATTTTTGCGGATGCCATCACATAATAATATACCAAATTATTTTATTAAATTCACTTACCTGATAATTGTAGGCGCTTTCGTACTAGATATGAGATCTCTCGGTTCTACTTGAAGCAGAACAGTGCGCCAACCGCCCCGTGGAGATGGATTGCACTCGCCACTCGCCACTCGCCATGGGTGACGCGCCACCGCTCCCCTCCACTCGAGCATTCTGCCGATGGCGGCTGACGCGTGTCTCCACAATGACACATTCAAATAGGTTGACCAATTAATTAGTTAACTTATATTGTATACTTTGTTACCGTTCCGTAGGTTAGGTTAGGTACCTCCATCTTAGTTTTCAATAGAACATTAAACTAAGTGCAATGTAATATTCGTGTTGAAAATACTGATTTAATGACCTTTGGAACAGTTAAGTTGATATGTTTCAGATACTTTAGGGAGAATAATTAAATGCACAACAAAATACTGAAATGTATGAGTGTACACCGAAAATATGTAAGAAAGCATATCAAAGGTTAGGTTTGGGCTTGGACTGCATTTATATTTTTGTTATTTAAGTCAACAATTCAGTATTTAGGGTGTGCGATTTCGTACTAGCCATGCTTCAATAATAGAAAAGCTAAGATCAATAAAAACAAATAGTGCAATGAATATGATTATTGATAACAAGTTAAATAATAAACCGTAAAGGAGCGTAGATCCAAATTGTGCTAATTGTTGGACTACTGAAATTTCATTCGAGATAGATAAATTCGGTAAAGCTGCGTTTGGACAGCTTCACTGTGCATCAGTGGGACCAGGGTTCGAATCCCACCCTAGCACGTACCCATGGAAATGAACTTTTATGAGATTCCTTGAAAATTTCGCAACAAAAATGCACGGCGAAATGCACCGACCGCCCTGAGGGGAAAACATCGAGGGGATTCCTCGAATAGGCTAGGTACAGGCTATAAGGCAGCCAGAGCTTGCAATGAATTGAACCAATTCCGCTGCCGCACGGCACAACACGCATTGAGTATTGACTATCTGGTAAGCAAATGGGTTCGAGAGGGGTATACAAATACTGCCTCCACAATTGCGGAGAGGGACACCCGAATCTCTGAGTACCGTGTCAGGAACAATGGTCGTGAAAGTGTTTGTTGTTGTTGTAGTGATGTGGTCAAATATCATATGGTAATTTTTTTTTATTTAGTCATACATAATACTTTAGGAGGATTGGAAATAAACTATGATCAATGTACTCTTAATTTATTCGGAGAACGCTGTACAATTTTGGCTTAGATACTTAAAAAAAATAAACTTAGACAGGTACACAATTGCAATAAATTAATTATAAGGCCTCCTTGCACGGCCTGCTGGCTGCGATTATAGCAAGACATCGTTTACAGAAATCTCACTGATAACTCTGTGATATTCCTACGAAGCGAAAGAGGAACCCAGCCTAGATCACTGATGAATCATAACAATATAGTAAACTTTTTGATAGATGTTATTCCTCAATTTTCAACACCCCGATATTTGAGTGAACGACTTCAGACTCATATAAACAAGAGCGCTGCATAAGCATTAAACGACATGAGTTATCCTTCATCGGCAGTGCGCGTGCCCTGCGCAGCCCCAGTGCAGCGTGTGCGGTGGGTGGCGGGTGGCGCGCACTAGCTGTGGGCGGTTGGGGCCTCGGCGGCGGCAGAGGGCCGCTTGGCGGGGGGCGGGGGCTGCTGGCCCAGCATGGCGGCCTCCTCGATGGTGTCGGGCATGGTGGTGCCCAGCGTCTCCGGCTGCGTCAGCACCAGCAGCCCCGCGATCAGCCCCATGGAGCCGAACATGGCCGACGGCAGCCCCACCCACGTGTCCATCTGCAATGCACACGCACACTCGTTAGCATCACCTTAATATCTAGCACGCAAAACATTTAATTACAAACTGTATGACTAAAGTAATGAGTATTATGATAATATTAAAATGCATGTCGTTCCGTCTGTATTAGCTTTGTTGAGTATAGCGCAGTATAGAAGAGAGAGTGGGTTACCAGGGCGGGCGTGAGTGGCGCCGTGATGGAGCCGATGCGGCCGATCATGGAGGAGAAGGCGAGCAGCGAGTGCCGGTACTCGGTGGGGTAGAGCTCCGACGTGAACAGGTACAGCGACGAGAACACCACCGAGATGCCGAACTTGCCCACCAGGAACAGCACCAGGCGCAGCGTCACCAGCTCTGCAACACAAGGCGACACGTTTATGCATCAGGGCCTTTCATCTGCTTACGTTCAAATTGAGAAATTTCATAATGCCCGTAAGTGGTTATATAAATTCTAGGCCAAATAGAAGAAATTATTTCACAACTCTCTGAAAATACACATTTCATCGGAACATGATCAACTACAGTCTTCGTGATACAAATTTGCTCACTTCACTTTAGCAGGAGTAAATTATATTAGTTGCTCTTGCATTCGACGTAGCTCAGTTGTTTGGGGATTGACTCTGTATCGAGGGTACAGGGTTCAAATCTCGCTTGAGCATGTACCAATGAAAATGATGTTTAATGAATTTCTATGTACATTTTCGTAATAATAATACATTTACGAAATGCGTCGAATACTACGATGAGGGAAAACATCGTGAGGAAACCTATAATAGTTAGTGCTTGTAAATGGCGACATGGCTTACTACCTGTCACATTAAGTACTAACTATCTGGTTAGCACGTACGATCGAGGTGGCCATAGAATTACTACTACGCAATTGTGGAGATGGACACCTGAACCTCTGACTACCCCGCAAGGGTTAATGGTCGTCGGGTTAGGTTAGGTTAGCTTAAACTGAGCTCTGGCTCACCGTACGAGATGAAGGCGAAGGCGAGGTTGCAGGCGGCGCTGAGCATGAAGCCGCCGAAGAGCGTGCCCTTGCGGCCCAGCCGGTCCAGCAGCAGCGTGGACGTGTAGTAGCCGGGGATCTCGATGGCGCACACCAGGATGAAGTTGAGGTACATGTTGCCCGAGAGGCCGGTCGAGTTGATCGACAGCCCGTAGTACACGAACGTCGTGGTGATCCACCACACGGGCGTCGTGCACACGCGCCGCAGCATCGCCGGGGAGCGCACGATGGCGCGCACCGCCCCCTCCCGCGCAGCCGCCCCCTCCGCCGCCGCCGGGGGGCTCATCAGCGCCTGCAGCGACTTCTCGCTGATCTCCTGCAACGCACCCAACGCCACGTTACATCCAGAAACGAACATGCTTCTATCTCCATGGGAATCAAATGTAACCTAACCTGACTACATGTCTCCCAGAGGCAAGGGGTATGCTGTTAGGTCTATAAGGAATCTTTCTGTTTTAATATGCGGGACAGACACGAACGCCCTGAACACATTAATAATATGGGGCATTTTAGTAATCTTGCTAACCAAGCTAAATAGGCAGCTAAAAGTGTGTAAGCGTAAGGGAAGCAAGTGTGGCGGCGAGTACCTTGTTGTTGGCCCTGGCGGCGCGCAGCAGGATCTCCTTGGCCTCGGGGTAGCGGCCCTTGGAGAGCAGCCAGCGCACGCTCTCCGGCAGCAGCCAGTAGTAGCTGACGAGCAGGAAGACCGGCACGTGCAGCGCCATTATCATGTAGCGCCAGGGCTGCACGAGCCACGCCACGCCGCCCAGCACCACCTGCCCCACGGCGAACATGGAGCTGCACGTGGCGCCCGTCACCACGCGGTACTTGGGGCCCACCGTCTCCGCCGCTGCAAGCCAACCAACCAACACTCACTCAGCGATCCCTCCACGAGGCATATGGTAACACTCTACTAACAACTATTCTCTTAAGCATTCCAAACAGTCGAGTCGGTTATAGCTAATAATTAATTTTTATTTTATAAGAGGTTACCGAAATTAATCTGTATGTACCAGTACGGTTATCGTATTTGACAATAAATGATAATGTTTGTTTTTACAAAGTACATGCTACGACGCCTGTCGCAGGGGCACCTAGTGACTTCTTGGCGCTGCTCGAATAGTCACAGACAGGAGAACGGACAAGTAAATACAACAACGACCATTTACATCTGACAAGTGTAATGCAGCTAATAATTTAATATAAGTTTTACATATTTTTGTCAATGTGTTTTCGTGCTTTGATATCAGAAGAGAGTCGCTCTTACGTAACACCCGGCGTAGCATTGGACTATCAGTGGCGTCGCCATCGCCCTGGCCGCGATAAGTAGCTAATTAGCCAAAAGGTGGAGGACTGCGCAGTGCGCGATGGAATGCCAACCCATCAAGCGATAAGCCGCGATTGCGTATCAATAATAAGGCTTAGCGAAATAAACCGACAGAGAATAATCGAATAATATAATAGCGTCCATTTCAATAAATATTTATTTTACAGAGCGTATGAGCTTCTGGTTCGTATGGTGCGAACTTAAAATAACGCTATCGAGTTCCCTTTCAATCATGCTTAGGTATACGTAATCATGCAATCATATTTCCCTATACCCTTCTTCCACAAATATGTTGAAAGAATTCAGACGTGGTCGACACACCCGTAGCAATTAGCTCAGAAACCAGATTGCTAATGCCATTCGGAACAACTTTCAGCCTCAAGTCATTACATTTTAATTGGAGGTAAATAGAATGAACGCCACCTGAGCCCGCCGGGGCCTAATCGGGCTAACCTATGCAGTTTGTAGCCAAACGTCAAACATACAAACGTATACTCATATCCTTCGATCTCGCACAGAGTGGCCAAAACTACAGAGGCACATTACTCGTACATTTTATTTGTAATTGCTTAGAATATTTCAGTGATTGAAATAATGTCTTTCATTCGGATATCTCTTTTCTGTTGGTTAGCAAAAATGAATTTTATATCCTCAAGTACATTTGTACTTTTTCAGGTTGTTGCAAGCTTTGTTTTTAATAATCATCATTTTAAACAACATCGTTAAGTAATATTTTTAGAACATCAAATTATTTTTGACGTAGTAAACACTTCCCTATAAGCATACGTGTATTTATATCAGTTTAAAATTCTATAGTCTAAATAAGTCTTCGCAATTAAGTACTTGTATTATTATAAGTATTCATATTAAACTGCGATTGAACAGAAATAAGCAGATATTCGAATTTATACAACATTAATTATTTATACAAGCGAGCAACTCTGATGAAACATGTTTAAGAAATATATTTAAAAACCATAATTAAAATAAGAATACGGATTCATTTTTACGTCAAGAGGAACAAAAGGAAGATTTGATTCGGAAGTCATTCATAGCTGGCAATAAATACATGATGGTTAAATAGCCATTGCCGCGCCGAACAAGGCAATAAGCCATTGAATGGTTTCGCATACATTAGAAATGACGTAGTATGGCTAAGACACAATAGAGCGATTCCATTTGGGCATTGCGTCGCACGCGGCTTATTTGGCTAACGATTAGCTAAGCCCAGGCACCGATTGAATTAAAGAGTTTGATTCATTCTCCGGTGCTATTCGGTGCCACAAAAACAACGACTGTAATTGAGAATGTTAGGAACTTACACATGTATTATTAAACACAGTTAGCGAATCCTCTTACAACATTATGAGTAGAGTTTGTGTAGAACGAACGAGGGTGAAGCGGCTGGCACTCACCCAGGATGTAGGCAGAGCTGAAGGTGCCGGCGCCGAGCGTGGTCTGGATGATCTGCAGCGCCAGGTACATGGGGTAGTTGAGGGAGAAGGCGCGGATCAGCCCGAACAGCGCCAGGTTGAACACGCTGATGACGAGCGCCACGCGCCGCCCCCAGCGGTCCGACACGAAGCCCGTGATGGGCAGCACCAGCAGAGTGCCCACGCTGCTCAGCGTGCCCGCCAGCGCGCGCAGCCACTCCTGGCACTCCAGCCCGAACTGCAACCACCACATCGCACTCATCACATCGCACTCATCAAACCACCATATTGGTAAGTTGCATCGTTAACATACAAGTTAACATAAGCAGTTGGGGCTTAAGATTAAGATTGCACGTGTAAAGTTGTTGAGAATTATTAGAAATATTCTGATCAAGTAACAACTATCTGATAACTACTACTAATCAAATTATAATATTCCAAAGGCCATCGTGGCCGAAGAGCTGTGCACTCACATCATAGACGACGGAGTTGGTCCTGCCGTAGACGTAGGTGTCGCAGCTGATCTGCTGGCTCTGGTCGAAGAGCGCGGCGGGGCAGGAGGCGCTCGGCGGGGCGGTGGCGTTGGCGAGGGGCGCGAACCGCTGGCAGCTGGAGAGGCCTCCGCCGCCGCTGGCCGCCGGCACCGCGTTCCCAGCCACCACGGCTCCAGCTCCACCGCGTCGCCGCTCTCGCACTCCGGGATCGCGCATCTGCAACACACCACTCCGTCACACCACAACGCCCACGCGATGATCTCAGAAACTGCGCAGTTAGTGGTCACTCAGAGCCCACATCATGACAAGACATTTAGTATCCGACGTGACTGGACCCACGTGTTGACCAGATAGTCAGTACTCAATGTTACTGGCGGTAAGCCTTGTCACTATTTACAAACACTGATGGTTTCCTGTTCCGAGGAAAATGAATGTAGCATCACGATGTTATCCCTCACCGTATAATTATAATGCACTCAAAGATCTTAGAAATCTCGCTTACGAAATATTCTCAAAAATAAATTAAAGGTGTAACCACGAGAAATATCCGATGCTATTTTAACAATGTATAATTGAGACAGGTTGACTGAGTGTTTCTCGAAATCAAAATATGATACGCAAAAATCAAAGCAAAGTAGTTTCAGTAAAGACTTGACTTGTAGCTGCGGTCACTGCCATAGATATCTAGCTACTCAATGTTTCTCCTTACTTAACTCTTCCGCCTAGATTGAGAACAGTGTAGGCCTCAGCTCAGCTATTGGAGCGATAGTCATTATCTTCAGCGGCTATTGTGGCTCAATCGCTTGAGGCCAGCCACTGCTTTGTGCCGAGCGACGGCGGGCGAGTCAACGCCCCTCGAAGCATTCACACTTTTCTCTGAACTCAACTGCACATTTTTGGCGTGTTCAGTACGTCTAAAAATTATTCATTTAATAACGATGAACAGTGATCTACTAATTGGATCGTTGCTGCTTATTAATATTAATGGGTCCTCGTTTCTTGACACTTGATGCAAGAAACAGGTACCCGCTTGATATATGATTTGTACTGACGAACATGTATGTATATGGCGACATATTGGCATACGCAGGTATTATGATTATCAAGGTATTATTTCATGTAGTTAACGATGCATCATCAAGATATTTGACCTCTCGAAGTGCGAAAATGATTCGATAAGTAGAGTATTTATTGGAATAAAATTCTAAGAAGTAATTGAACGTAAGATACATATGTTTCGCATGTTCTATTTCACTAGGTACACAAAACAAGTGCTATTTGATAGATAAGCAAGGGAACACGATTATCGTAGTGCGCATTGCGTGATCACTGAAGGCCCTGGCCAAGACGGGAAGTCTCTGCCGAGTAGCCCATTAGTCCCGCGCCGCGCCTAGCGTCTCCTCATTCGGCACATTACAATATTCTCATGATGTTCACTTTAACAAGATTACATTCATCATTCAAATAGGTTGTCATTCCGCCATCAAGCCACATATTGTTATCGAGGCTTATTATCATCTTTAGTGCAGATTGGAATTAAAACCGTCTCATTCTATTCAGATAATATTTGTAATATGGACAATATTATTCTCTGTTTATAACAGGCGATATCTAAACATTATGTTTTCACAATAACATATCGCGGCCATTATTTATTGTGGTGCATCTATTGCTTTAGTAATATTTTCAAAACAAAAACTAAATCGTTTGCATACGTATAAGCAAAATCGATTAATGACAACCTGAGAACTACATATAACCTCTTAAGAAATGATGTTCGTCTCGTCCTTGTATGCTTATGAGCAATGCCCTGATTGAAATACAAAATAGGTGGACCACTCTGGGCTGAGCGAGCCGCTCGTCGCCCAAGGTGAGGCAGAACTCCAACCACATAATCAGCCGAAACTAGGTCGGGGATGTTGACTCGCTGCAATTTATTCAAGCCTATTGGTGATAATGACATTCTAATCATTTCATTTATATTTATGATAGTTTTGAATACATTAGTTGATGCTCAAAATCTTGAATAGACTGGACAAAACTTCTCGATGAATATTTCTTTACTCTTATTTGTACAGTCGTCTATGGTTTATCAACAAAGTCGGCAAGCAGCTCAGTGAGAGTTGGAAATACAAGTATTTACTTTTGTAGGCTATTTAGTCAATTATGGTGCTAAATTGGCTTGGGGATGATATCTGGACCTTCAATTGAACAAACCGAAGAACAAGGAAGAGAAGACATTGGGACTTCAACTTGGTTATTCTTCGGTTGCAGTGGCTGGCGGCGTTGGCATAACCATGGCGACGGAATAACAGGAAGTGTAAACCACAAGGAATCAGTGTTTGTACTTTTGCAGGCGTAATCAAAAGATGAATGGCTAAAAAATAATAGATAAAAAGCCTTATTTGAACAGAAACTCTTTTGAGGATATTTAGTTCCCTGTTTAATAAAACATTAGTATTAGAACACCACTAGCTTCGGTTGTTACTCCATTACGATTTGAAAAGTACCGCTGTTTTATTAGTAGCGTTGACACAGTGTGTCAGTGAAGGCAGCTGAAATTCTTTTCAAGGCTCAAACCAACTCAGGACAATGAAATTAGTCAGATAGAATAGAAAGTATATGTATTTGCAAATGAGTTGACCTTAAGAGCACATTTGAATACTGAACAGGTGTTCTAATCGATGAAGTAACAGCCTGTTTATTGCGAGCGTTATTTAATTGTGATAATGACTGCGACCGAGCCACATTGTATTGTCAATCACTGGCGTATAATATTATATCATAACTATTAACGAAATAAATAAGAACATCAATGTTGGCATTAAAAATACATTCGCCAAATGCAGCGAATACTATCGGTGAGGGAAAACATCGTAAGGAAACCCACCTGTTCCCGGAACAGGTAATAGTCAGGGTTTATAAATTCCGACACGGCCTACTACCCGTTACATTGAGTACTGACTATCTGGTCACCACGTGGGTCCAGGTGGCCATAGAATTAGTACCTCCACAATTGCAGAGAAGGACACCCAAATCTCTTACTACCCGATGAGGGGTAACGGTCATGACAAGGTTTGGCTTGGTTTCTCGTTGTCAATATTCCTAAAATTGCTAAACCTAATATGACGAAATGTTTTTCAGATCTTAGTGACATAAGTGCGTGACTACACAAAGTTTGTGTTTACAGAATGTTTACAAACGCTAATTTGGTACGTGCAATGATTCTAATGCAACGAGTGACGAAGCAGACACAATGTCTCGGAGTGGCGTGCGAACGAACGGGCGGGACTGACCTGTAGGGCAGGTTGGCGGCCGAGAAGATGTACTCGCTCATGAAGGCGGAGGCGATGATGGGCAGCGCCACGAGCAGCACATTGCGCAGCTGGAAGCGGCCGAACTGGCCGATCTCGTGGATGAGGATGTCGTCCAGGTCCACGGCCTTTGGCGGGGACAGGCTGCCCTTGCGGCTGGAGACCATGCTGCCCGGTCGGAGGCTGAGCGCCGAATGAGCGCGCCCACTGCCAGGCCGCCGCCGCCGACTGCGCACACGCGGCGGACGCCTCCACGCCACCGACGCCCGGACGAGCCGCCGCCTCAACACTGCAAGACAATGCTGCCAATGGCCAGGGAGCACAATCTGTAGGGCCACAATGTCTTATGAGCCATTTTATGTTAATTGTACCTCTACATTATAAAGCTGAAGAGTTTGTTTAAATGAGCTAATATCTGGTACTGGTTTGAATTGAATAAATGTATGTGCTGGATAGAGCATTTATCTAGAAAGGTTTAGACTATAAACAGTGGAAAATGTGGAAAAAATAATGTAATTTTTTAATGACTCTCATTTTAATGACAGTTATTTCGTCCGCGAGACATGCTTAAATAACTATCCTGTCAAGATTATATGGAGAGGTAATAATAACTTACAGACAAATATAAATTACTTTTGATTCAATATGATTTATGATTTACCAATATCCCAATTCAGTCCTCAGCTGTTATATAAAGAATATTCCCTAATAACCTTAATTTCTCCGAGGCATTGTCAATTCTCCGTTTAAGAGTTCTCACAATAAAACACTCGCGACGTAATAAACACTTTTGATTAACTCGTAAACTTCATCATCAACTGAGCACTGTGCTAGGAGCATAAAGATAACAGCGTTTGCGTAGCGATAGCAGCGAACTCACTGCACCAGCAGCAGTGGAGCCATCCGCCACGGCTGGCTGCCCGAGGAGGGAAGGGGCTCCTCGCGCCGCCCATTCGCCAGCGCATCCGCTGCACTCAGCTGCACGGCCGTGCAAGGCCAGCGAGAGCCATGCTCTCACTTGCTATGTTCATGAAATACGAACAACGTTTCTACACGGCCAATGAAGTAAATTATCCAAAGTAATTTTATGCATATACCTTAACATTAAGACGAAGCATAGCGAATATTGTATGTTTAAATAAGTAATCAAGAGAAATTCGACTACGTTTAAATTAAGATTAGAAATGTTTGTGTAAGTTAAACTTCAAAAATAGAATGCAAACACAAGCCAGACATATACACATAAATTGTATTTGGTAGGTGCAGAGATAAGAAGAAGTCTCGTTCTTAGTGCACGAGGCGCCGCTGATAGCAGCAGCGCAGGGCTCCTTTCACGAGGCCTCGCCACGAGCTGCCACCACGCCAGCCCCCACCGCCAACAGCACCCGTGGATACGGCAGGCGCTCACTAGGCTAAGGAACAGCACTATACGCTATGCAACTTGCAACGGACGACAGTTCATTGGCAAAAATATGTTTTAACCTCATAAGACAATGCTCAAAATGATTACTTGCAGGTAGATTGTGTTAAGATACTTGAAATTTTAATGTCGTTCAAGTTTATTACTAATTTGTTAGATTTCATTTCACAATACGTGTGCGGTTGTTTCTATGAGTTGTTTGTTGACTCAGGTGGGGACGCCCTGCGAATAGCTGTTTTGATGCCGCTTGAAAATGATAACCTTCGCGAAAAAATTTCGGAAGAAGGGCTCGTCCTCCAGGCTGACGCAGGATATAAACAACTAGATGCCTTTCTGCTCCGTGAAACACATAAATTATATTCTTTTAAAGTTAAGGGAATACGCAATGGTTGCTACTGTGATAGAAATGTTTTGAATAGCCAAAACTTGGTCAATCCGGTTTCTAATTTAATTGAGTGTTTGACCCATTTGGATCACTCTTGTTTAGGAGCTATCATTTCATTACCCTGAGGTCAGCCCCACATGAGCTCCCACCTGAAGGCGAGATGAAGTAGGCGTGGCCAGCTGACCTGAGGTCGGGCAAACCAGTTCAATTGGTAAACATTGATAACTACGAGCGAAGCACAACGGATTTTGGCTTATCTCTCATAAGTCATCTATTATTTTTGTAGAACGTTTTCATTTATTTATAATGATAAGACAATAACAACATTATCAGGTACTGATGTAACCGCATTTGTATCTACGAACGTTTTTGCCCAACCAAAGCTCACATGAAAGCTGATAGACTGTCACCCAATTGTGAAATGCACTGTATTCTACGCTTAGGATAAACTTCGTCCGTGCATTTAAATGGTGATACGGCTTACGACCTGTCACATTGACTACTGCTTATCTGGTTAACACGTGATTGTGGCTTCGAGGTAGCAAAGAATATTAAGTCCGCAATTGCGGATTAATAGTCGTGAAATCGTTTGAATTTTTGTTATTATATTATTAGAAAAGAAAGATTTGATATTAAAATATTTTATCCATAATTTATGGAATAATATTGAATTGGATTTCTATCGCCACGTGCGAACAACATTTGGAAACAACGCCACTTATTTGTTTTATTATGTTTTAGATAATATCAACGGTATCAACTAATTTGGGCTTAAAATGATAAGAGCTCATAGCGATTAAATGTTAAGTGATAACATAATAATGATAATTGAGTGCTATATCTAAATGCATATCTTTGGCCATAACCTGAACGCTGAATAAATCCTACAATACGTCAGGTACATATAATACGTACTTGAGGCTTGCTTCATATAGTAGAAAAGCAAACGATTCTCCCATAGCTTCAACATGTCCAGGTGGTGATAGCTAACGAGTAGCAATCATGCATTTGAATGATTGAGAGGCTTAATATTTGTTCGCCCAAGGAGTGAAATAAGTTTGTAAATATAGTATATTAGAAAATATTGATCTCTATATATGTTTGAAATGTGTGTGATATCCCGTTTGGCTGCACCGGATTGCCTTCCCATGACCACTTCACTCTCCTTAGCCAAAGTTTCACGTCAAGATAGTCAGAGACAAATATCTCTTCAGTGGCATGCGCTCAACCTTACCATGTATGGCTTTAAAAGAAAACGTCTTTACATATTTTAAACGCGTCAACTCAAGGATTCGGAATTAACAGGGGTGACGCTGGTCATTTTATAGGCTGATCAAAAAATGATAACAAAAAGCTTATTCGACATTGACTTTATTCATTCTTACAGTTTGAAAAAAGTGGAACTTCTAAATAGGATTAAATACGATCACTGCTATTTGCTTTGAAATGAAAACAGTGTCGAAGCTTACTCCTTTGCAGAGCAGTGCGGCAACGCTCGTGGAAGCAGAAGCCGATAGCCTATGAAAACCTTTGAATAACAATTCCAACTGAAACTGATAAGGGTGGCGTAGTGGCAATCGTTGATAATCATCTGTGGAGGATTATCAGGGATTAGTGCAATCGTTATCTTTATATCGGCAGAAGGACAAACGATCCACTGGTTGACTGTAACATTTTTATTTATTTATCCTCGTACTCAAGTGCGCCACAATAGTATCGACGCAGAGCTTGTGCGCACTTACTACTTGGATCTTTGTATGAACGAGTACTCAGGTGTTCCCATTGTCCAATTTAAACCGTACTCCGCAAAGTTACTACGTAAGATAGAATTAATATATTTCATCTCACACGTACCTTTGGCGAGGCCTAATTCAAGGGGACGACTGACACGCGTTGATTGATTGGATTTTTAATATGTAATCCGATAAAATTGAAATATACTTATTTCAAAGATACTCGTATCGAGTGCTATCTGTGCTAATTGATTCACGTGACTACGGATCTAAAAGGCTAAAGATGGATTAAATTTGCTTCGGCGGTCTCGTGCCGTAGCTGCGAGTGGCAATACGTTGCTCCAGCTCTATCCTGCAGTGTGAGCCCCTGAACAGCTTTTGCATTACATCATAATATGTCCAATGAATAACAAACAAAGAATATGGAGGCAATCGTCTATTTAAAATTTCAATATTTTATTCGGAATTTAATTAACAAAATTAAATTATTAGCAATTTAATGTCTACACCTAGGTTTTACACAACTGATTTTAAAATAAATACTTAAGAATAGAAACAACAACAAAAATACTAAGATTACACGTACCTACTTAAATAAATAAAACTTGGACACAAATATGATACAGTGTAACTTTTTAATACAGTTCAGTATTTCTAGATCTTGAATTTCTTACCAAAATAGATTATTTGGCGTAAACAATATAATTATGCTAGTCTAGGACTTAAAAAGAATGCTAACTAGCTGTCGTTCTTCCCGTATGTCGTAGGAGGCCACTGAAGGACTAAGTTAATAGAAACTAATGGGCGATGGGCTATCAACCTGTCGCCGATCATCTATTATGATATCACTACACCACTACTCATGCTAAAAAGTTACCTAGGTTATAATATTTATCTGAGGTTCTGTCCACCCCGAAAGGGAAATAAAGGACCTGAATGTATATAATAGGCATGTTGACAACAAGTGAATTTCATTGAAATATTTTGTGTGTATATTATAACAAAATTCCTAATTCTAAAACTCTGATTCTTTTCATAATTAAAACCAAGATTAATATAATAATCGATAAAATAAAATCGCTAAATACGGCAATCCGCCATGACATGTCGAACGCCAATCAGAGCGCATGACGTCACGTTAGAGTTCTTTCTCTTTGTTTACATTTGTATTACTACTCTGTAATACTACACTCGCTCGCTTTTTTTATTAATTACGTCGCTAATGTTTTATTAACTTAAATTTCTATTGTGTAAATTGATTACGCTAAATTGAGTCATGGAACAAGGATTTACAAAAGCTTCAAGCGCAAATTTACCAAGAATCGACTTGATAATGCTAGGAACGTTTCTGGCATCAAACAAAAACTTCTGTTCAGCAGAATTTAGAACTGTTAAAACTTCCATGTAAGTGTTGTGTATTAACCAGTTAATTAACTATTTAAACCATAAAAATAATTCGTTGAAAGCATAGCTATTGTATCTATTTCAGTATAACATTCAATATTATAACATATAACTATTTACAATATTATAAATATAATATATAACAGTATAACATTGAAAATGAAATAAAATACCTTTTCAATAGCTCATTCATTGAGGATTTGATTTTAATAAGTAACAGTGAGTAAGAGAATCATATCCTCCAAAAATTTTCTAGGTAGATATATCAATGTTTACTTCTTCCCATAAAACTAACTTATAATGAATTTAGACAACAAAATTGTACAAAATAAGAAAGGTGTAAAGTGTAAAATAAAGCTGTGCAGTGGGTAATAATCCTTCCATATCACGTCTTACAAGTTTAAGCCACTTCTTTCTTAATTTCTTATCGAAAGGAACGAAAATAAATAACTTCTCAGAAGTTTTTATGGACGTATTAGTACACAGAGGGACGGAATACCACCTATATGCTTTCGAAGTAATGTTTTAATGTAAAAACTAGTAAAATGTCCAAATTAAATATGAATTAGATAATGTTTACATACACCGAATGTTCCTTGTACTCTAAAGTGACGTATGCAAGCGACGCCATTACACTTTGACGCGTTTTGGTGCAAATTTTAAATTTATGAATCAAAAATCATTTTTTAAGTACTTAACCTTAATTTTCCGCAGAAATATTATGTTTATTATAATCCATATATATTTCCAAATATTATAGAACAGTTTCTCAAAATTTGTCAACATGCCTATTATTGAAAAGTTGCCTAGCGACCAAAGGCGATGAGCTTATAAAATACTGAGAGTATAAATATTAAATAAATAAATCACAGAATCAATCACAACCATGAGAATTATCATTATTATTTAAACGTGTGATTAACAATTATGTATTTCTAATTGTGAAGTTCATATGCACGAGATGAGGTACCCAGTGCCCCACTTGAACTTCTCTATCTTAGTCCGCTTTAGCGTTTATTAAAACATTTATTAAACTGCTTAAGTTAGTTCTTATAGACAACTAAAACTTCTTAGTGTACTGATTCTCATAGGAGACGATCTTGAAGGAGAGCTTGCCGACGCCGGGGGCTCCGATGGCCTCGGCGTCCGCCACGGAGTCCGGCAGCGGCCGCCCCAGCGTCTCCGGCGAGCGCAGCAGCAGCAGCGCCGACGCGAACGCCATGCTGCCGAACAGCAGGCACGGCAGCGACTCCGACACCGCCAGCTGCCAACACACAATCCACACACACATCAATCCATTGGACAAGACTAAGCAACGTGGCAGTGAGGAGAGAGCTTAGCTTACCAGGAGCGGCGTCTGCGGCGCCAGCGTGGAGCCCACGCGGCCCACCATCGAGCAGGCGGAGAGCAGCGAGTGGCGCGCGCACGTCGGGAACAGCTCCGCCGTGTACACGTACACGCTGGCGAACGTCAGGCTGATGCACAGCTTGCCCACCAGCGCCAGCGCCACGCGCGCCCAGCCCACGCCTGCAACCGACGCCACACGCACATTAGCACACGCGCTTACTCAGACTGCTATATGCATCAGCAAGAGTAAGAAGGGAGCACTCACTTGCAGGGACGAAGCCCTGGGCGAAGAGCGAGGCGCCGCAGATGGCGTAGGCGCCCATGAGCGTGTACTTGCGCCCGAGGCGGTCGAGCAGCAGCGCGCTGCCCACGTAGCCCGGCAGCTCCACGAGGCAGCTGAGCGCGAAGTTCAGGTGCTTCCCGCCCGCCAGCGAGACCGACGTGATCGACAGCCCGTAGTAGATGAACGTGGCCGAGATCCACCAGAAGGAGCACACGCACACGCGGCACATCAGCGCCCGCGAGCCCAGCACCTGCCTCCACACGGGCCGCCCCTCCGCCCCCTCCATCCCCTCGGCCCCCTGCGAGGGCGGGCGCTTCTCGTCGTGCGCGGCGTAGGCAGCGAGGTCGGCCAGCGTGTCCGGCGAGAGCTCGGCGCCGTTGGCCTTGGCGGCGCGCTGCAGGATGGCGGCGGCCTCCTCCACCCTCCCCTGGGCCAGCAGCCAGCGCACGCTCTCGTCGATGAGCCACAGGTAGGAGACGAAGAGCAGCGAGGGCGCGTAGATGGCGGCCGTCAGGGTGCGCCAGTGGGGCAGGCAGAAGGCCGCCACCGCCACCAGCAGCTGCCCCACGGCGTAGCAGCTGGAGAGCACGCTGCCCGCGACCACGCGCCGCTCAGCCGCGAACAACTCCTGCACTGCAACGTACCAGAGGACCACTCATTCGTCATGCCGATCAGAAAACTAACATCGTTACGCGCCAGTACTGTATGCACTACTGAATGAAAGGAATAATGAATACTGAATGAGATGATTAGGGAGCATGGGGCAGTGGGGCCTCACCGAGGATGAAGCCGGAGCTGTAGACGCCGCCGCCCAGCAGCGCCTCCAGGAACTCGAGCGCCACGTAGGCGCCGTAGGAAGGGGCCAGGGAGCGCGCCACGCCCACCGCCGCGCCCAGCACCGCCGTCCACACGAACGCCGCCTTCCTCCCGAATCTGCACACACCGACACAGTGACAGCCACATGTTAGGATGTGCCTTCAAAGGCTATGCTATTGCTTACATCTTGGATATACAGTTTACATATGTAGGTCGAGTCGAATGAATGGCGGTGGAATTCAGGCCATCGTCAAGGATCTCTCTTGAAATGCTCAAGTACAAATGCTCCATCCTCTCGATCGAAATCATCTTAAGATAACAATGCTTAGCTACTGGTTTGAAGTTTCGAGTACGTGAACTATCTTCAACGAGATTTCGTTATCGTTATAATTATTTTATGCAGACATCCTTATATCAATTATTGAAGCACTTGTCATGTGTGTGTATCGTAAGTGCTTGAGGTGAACTGATATATTTATGTTTATATGGGCACGAGTGTATAGACCAACATAAGATGACTTCACCATCTGCTATTGGCGCCAGGCGGCGTTTTGAGTGATCATCTGGCCACTGCAAGCCTTCACTAGATAGCCACAACCTAACGTCACTCATTGAAAAAAGATATACATTGTATATAATAATCTACATATATATATCTGTATCTATATATCTGTATCTGTATATATACATCTATATCTATAATTATAATCTTATATTTTAATTATTTACTGTTTAGATAATTATACCAATACTTTTGAATATTAAAAATAAATGCATGATTAGAACGGAGTATATCATTTTTTCATTACAACCCGAACAATTTAAAGCGTCTTCTTGTAGTAAATGTTGTACACATTTATTATTTCACCTGTGTGTTTTATATAGTTCGTTAACTGTTAAATCGGGCCTATTAGAATGACTCTGCTATACAATTACAGATGGCGTTCCATGTCGGCACGATGGCGGTTACTGACTATCGCTTATTGCGAAATTAGTAGTAAAAGTGATGCAATTCGCAATTATGTAAAAAATAGTTTGAATGTTTTACTGGAAAAGTTGTTTGAGATTGGAGTCAGAACCCTCGTTCTGGATTATTAGTCCCTCCAAGTGGTGGCGCGGCGTTACCTGTCGGAGAGCAGCCCTGCGCCCGGCAGCCCCAGCAGGTGGCCCAGGCTGCGCACCGTGCCCACCAGCGTGCCCCGCCACTCGGCGCACGCCAGCCCGAACTGCAACACCACCACCACCGCTCTTAGTCAACACAATACACAGATAAGAGGCAAAAGGCAACTGAATATATCATTGACAAGCCGTTCTGGGAACGAATTAATTCGGCTAATTACTCCATTGCTCCTGCCCAGTAAATAATCTCTGCCTTACCACAAAACAATGCGCGACTAAACCTTCGAAGAGTAGTCAGAGGTTCGAGGAGCCTTCTTCCCAATTGTAGCTTAAATGAATCTCATGGAACCCGATTTTCTCGGAGTAGTCAACGTGGGAGATGGCGGTGTATTCGCTAAAGAGTATGTAATAGGAGAAGTTTGCGCAGATAGTTTAACAGTTTGTATGGGCAACTATTTACCGTAGAGAAGATGCTGAGGTCTTGCGTCTCGTAGACCCAGGAGTCGCAGCGGCGCGGCTTCAGGCCGTCGAAGCCCTGGGCGGAGCAGGAGCCGTTGAGGGGCGCCGCCCTGCTGCACGAGGAGCCCTGCAGCAGCGCGAACTCCGCCCACGCGCCAGGCCGGAAGGAGGGGGGGGAGGCGCCCTCGCACTCGGGCACCACGCACCTGCCAACCACATACAGCGACTACAGTCTCCCAGTGACATGCAATGAAAATTACTTTCACATCTTAATGACTAAACAATTTAAAAAGAAAATGTACTATGGAGAGCTATAGGCGACTGAGGAAATCATTTACGTTTTCGGCAACATTAGGACTTTGAAACTCAATACTAGTACGAGTATAATGATTGGTGTCTATCATATTATGAACATCGAAGTGGTTCTTTCTACCAAAAAAAACACTTTGTATGTAGTGCCAATTAGATGTACTCGTACAGACCACTGCCGTATAGCGTACAGTGTATCTCTAAGGATCTATGATATCATATCCTTATAATGTTTGTTTGCTGACTATTACAATGATTTATATTACAATTGCGCAGTCGATGGCGTGGCTGTGACTATATCCCTTTGTATATTGTGTTGTCAATCTTTGACCCTGAAGCCCAATTTAGTTATTAAAATAATGTAACTCAAGTTTAATAAAAAGGTTTGGTATCAGGAAAAAACAATGAAAACTATGCCGCACAGATTCGCCATTGAAAGCTATGTATCTCGGGAAGCCGTAACCATCGCCGTTCAGCATAACCACTGCCGCGGCTTTGTGTTGCAATCACAGCCACTTTATATGCACTTAAAGGGATTAGTAATGTACTCGCAGTGAAGTGACAATGTTTCATCAGACATTGACCCCTGATATGAAAATATGCAACGGAAGAAGCACCAAAAAAGCAACAGCATTGAACAGAGATGTCTTGGGTAGATCACATTGGCAGTAAAATGTTTGCCTACTAGATTGGCACTGACCTACATATGTAGGAGATGTGGCTTCACCGAGGCCCTTCCCTTGCGAAGGAAAATCCCCGCGTGGCGCACTTTGCGAGACGAACCGGCAGGAAGCGGCCGCTTAACGCCAGCGATTGGAGGGGCAGCCGGGTGTCACAGTGGCACAGCTACGCTGCCACCTCGGACTACATTTCAAAGTAAAGGACGCTAAACAATATTTTATATCGCAGCATTCTAACAAATGAACCGTTATTATGTGTACTGGTTCTTCTAAAAGGAATCTTTATTTATATATTATGCATAGAATTATAGATGTATAATTGAATGGTAGTATTGGCCTTTACAAGTTGAGGAAGTGATAAAAGTTTGCACTAGTCAATGCAAGTGACAATGAGTGAGCCCTGATGTGGACTCAATGGCGCCGCGCGTGGAGGTGAGCGAGCGTCGAGTAGCCGCGGAGATCCAACGCATGCGGCGGCGGACGCTTTACTTCCATATCGTCAAACATTCAATGATGGATATAAGAATTGGCTTCGTTGTAATTTATGAGCATCAGGAAACTCTTCGCAAACTTTCATGCCACAAATCTGTTCAGAGGAGAGATCACCTGAAGGAGGATTATTATTATCAATAATTGAGTAAAACGAACGACCGTGTAGTGGCTAGTTCCGCAGAAACTATTTCATTATCTCAATTAAGGTTTCGAGGAAACAACTGCGATTTACGTGCGCGGGTGTTTAGCTGCGATGCGCATGTCACTCTCGGTGCACTACCGGAGAGTGGGAGCCACTCGCACCGCCATTAAGCCGTATTGCCATTTTTCTGCGCGGCGAGGCTAGCTGGCAAACAACGCTAGATTGGCCCGTGACAGTGCTTCCATTCGGGGATATAGTGCTCATTCCATGTATATACAGGACAATAAACGGATAGTATCATATATTTAATAATACTATGTAGATTATTAGGTTTTGTGATTAAAATGAGTTTTATTGTGGTCGTCTGCTATAAGTCTTATAACTTTTATTATTCACACGGCTTTATCCGTATTTTATTTTATCTTTATGTTGCTGATTATTGGCCATTCAATAAACTTACGATAAATTCCCATTTACCTGACCCGGTTCCCACTGTCAACATTAGTAAACCTTAATTTGGGTTGTTTTGTTTTTTTATCTCTTTTTGAAACCTTTAAAAAACAAATATACAAATACATATATAATTGATTAAAATACTTTTACCTAAGCAGGATACATACACAGACACGCTTTTAAATGAAATTGCGAGTTTGCAGATCACGACAGACATAAAGGCGATGATGATGTTCCCCTCTCACGACGAATGATAAGAAGCGATTATACTGTGATGTGGCTAGAGACGCCATTTGGGACTGTTCTGCTGAGATCCTTGTACAGCGCCGTGGGGTGTGCCTTCGAAAGGCTGTGCATATCGTAAAGCGAATGTTTCATCGCCCAAATGACTGGAATCGTACGCGACCATTTCGGTAATAATTCATTCATATAAACCTCACTTTTCCAATACCGAACGATAATAAGTACATTATGTTAAGGAAAACATAGCTCCTATTAATGAGCCCTGCGATAGTTTCCTGTAAATAAATAATTATGCCAAATCAGACTAGCAGACATAAATAAATATTTCACAATCTCTGTTTCCTCATTAGATGCGAAGAGGCGATATTAATAAACTCCTTCATTTCATCACCTGCAAGCGACTTCCATGGACTGATATTCCTACACTTCAATAGCCTTTATAATTTATATATACTCTAAAGCAACTGCTATAACTTCACTTCTATCACTCCTAACACATCTGACAGAAAAAAGACTGTTATTCATCAGCCAAACAGCTCAAAACTAGTATTGTAAGTATGCAAGGGTGATAATATTTCCCTATAAAACTAACTACTATTGTTCTCTGGATGACTGAGAAGTCGTTGACAGACGTAATACTTGTAACAGTTTATTCTAATTAAGGGATAGCTGAAATGCAGAGCTCCTTTCGTATAAATTGTCCTTGATAAGCCAAACAATAATACACTATGCTCTATTAACATGAACAAATGCTTGCGAAGCTGAACTTATTCGAAAGTCAAAGTGTCAAAGACACTTGATCTTAATAAAGTCGCGAAATGCTACTGCGAATGAGTAAAACTAGTTCCCATCGATTAAGCAATCGATGTCCCTCAAAGAACAATCGCCTTTTTGCATAATAAGCCATTTTGGCGATATGGGTGGAGCAGGAGTCAAGGGACATACAGATACAGCCATCGCCTTAATTATTATTACTTTGATTGTCTATATATTGTAAAAATCGAATACTATACTGTAGTATTGTAAATATTTTAAAAGCAAAAGTGCAAAAGACGTTATATATCTATTTAACTAATTGTCTTTACCATTAAAATATCATTATGAATTAACGGTCATAATATTATTTAAACATCGCGCGCGTTCGCCCTAGATCTCTGAGCATAGTGTTTAATTCAATAATGTGTCTGTTATTACTATAGAACACTTCGTGTGAGATCACCCAGATACTGCAGAGGTAGAGCGTCTCGTTTCACATTCAATCATTAGTTCCTTCTCAGCACAAAAAACTAAATAAGCACATGAAGCACCTTGTAGGTCCCTGGTCGCCTACGCTCACGGCGGAAGCGTTTCCATAAAGGAATGACAGTAACGTAGTTGTCTTCGTTCCCATGAGCCAATAAGAGATGGAGCTCACCTGTAGGGCACGGGCGCAGCGTTGAACACGTACTGCACGTTGTACATGGCGTTGAGCATGATGGGCAGCAGCAGCAGCGCCAGCGCCCGCGCCTGCCGAGGGCCGCCCGCAGACAGCGCCCGCTCCACGCCCTGCGCACCTCCGGACATCTCCTGCGCACCCCACCAGGGATTAGCATTAGCACACGCGCCGTACACATCGACACATTCAAGTCGTACGGAATTAGAATTAGCCCCTTGGTCAATTCTATTAAGAAGCGCACTTGCTTAACTTGGCCTCCACCGGGAATCGAACCCAGGCCTCTCAATTAGCATTCGGGTGGTTCATTGTTCGCGCTAGGTATAGTCTTTAACCTCAGATAATATAATACTACCTTTAACTATATCTATTATACTAAAATTATTTAAAAAACGGATTAAGTGGCAGTTATTAATTTTGAAATGAAATAAAAAATAATGTAAAGTAACACAACATTAACACAATTTTGTTACTAACACTAATGGGCATTACTATTATTGGCGTAAAACTACATCTATGACAAACGAAACATTCAACATGGTACTACCATTTTAATGCCATTGTAAAAAGGAAAAATGCTGTATGAAAATCGATTGCAAACTTATTAAAATTAGACATAGGTCGTCATTAGACACGTTCGTTCGCTGGATCGATATGCAACGAACAATCTTCAACAAAATACAATGAAGCCAAGGATTTCCAAATTTACAAGTAAAGTATCTTTACAGTTTATATTAAAAGTAATTCTCTGTTTAATCCATCTGCATTATTAAGACACATGAGAAGCAATAACGAAATAATAAAGACGAATTCAGTTTTGTTTACAAAAAAATACTTTGATTTTTTTATTGCCTATAATTGGTAAGTAACCAAATTTTTTTCTCCCATAAATTAACAGCTTAAAATAGTAAACTTTCACTAATGTGTCTGCATACCTTGTCGAAAGTGTTGCGTCGCTCGACCGGCGACGAGTGAAGTGATCTGAGAGAGAGAGCACGACACGAGCAGCCTCCGCGCACCCAGCGAGAGCACTGCGCCGTCTCGGAGGCTCTTCGCAGCCACCTTCACATGAGGAGCCGCATAACGAGGAGTAACGGAAAATGTGCAGCTTCATTATGCGCAAGAAGCACTTCCGGAGGAGTATACCCTCCAGAAGCAACCCTGAAGCTGCCAATAATCCAAATGACACGCATTTGAATTCCCTTTTGCATAGCTCTAAATCCATTTTTCGCTATAAAAAAAAACATTTACGAGATTCGCCGAATTCTACTGCGAGGGAAAACATCGTGAGGAAAACTACCTGTTACTCGAACAGGTAATAGACAGTGGATATACATGGCGGCATGGCTTACCACCTGTCACATTGAGTACTATCTAGTCAACATTTGAGTTTGAGGCGATTATAGAATTACAACCTTCGCAAAGGTGAATGGTCGTGGAAGTCATTGTCTTCGTCTATTAATAAAGCCAATCTATTACTAGTGATTGCCTGATTTAGAAAACGGAAACTCATTCGTGCATTTGTAAAATTGATGCCTTAATGCTTACTAGTATAAATGGATTTCGCAATATTAAGCTATTAATACTGCGAGGACATTCCTTCCTAACCATTGAAGAATGCCTACTGTGCTCATTTCTCGTGAGCAAGCACGCTAAGCTTATATATAGCTATCATAACATAAATATCACGACCATTATCCTACAAAACATCTAGTTAGGGCTTGGGAGTTAGTTATCCATAATTGTAATTGATCCATTGATTCTATTTTACCAAACATAACTGTCCAAGTCAAAATAAATGTAGTCAAAATACAACGGATGGAGCGTAAAAGTGGATCTGTCATCATCTAGATAACGCTTATGCTGCTGGTCGCGGTTAAAAAACATCATGACAGAATAGGGCAACCCCACAAACACTGCGGTGGACTCAGATGGCCAGGACCCGGCACCTGACAACACTCGCTGCTACCGAGATCCAAGAGCATCCAGGTTTATTCTCAAGGCCGCTGCATGTAGCATGTACAACAGAAGAGCTCGCCTGAGATCGATAATGGATGTCAATGAAGCAAGAGAGATTTGTCTCCGTTCCACTTTGGCTCTATAAATTTCTTTTGTAACCCTCATTTTATCCATCTGCTCCATGTGCTCAAACCACCAGAACATACCTTTCTCTATTTTCATCTTTACCTCTTATCTCATAACACAACTTTAACGAATCACACTATTTCGTACCCTATCACACAATCTTACGTTATACATTTTCCCGAGGCACCTCATCTCTAGCGCGCTAACTTTACTTTCATGACTCTTCTGCCCAACCCAGCACTCTCTACCATACATAATCGTAGTAACCAGAACAGCGTTATAAATAGTCAGTCGTTCCCGTTCTGATATCAATCGACTAGACACCATATACATCATCAAAAGTGACTTTTGTATGCATGTTTACTCATTTTAATAAAATAAAAGTTTGTACACTACGATATTCCTATGAATATACCAAAGTATTTTTTGCGCCTGCGCGAACGCCATAGATAGAGCAAAGTGCAAATGCGCCTGCGACTTGGTAGTCGGCAATATTCCACTTTGTTGTGCTAGTTGATACAAATGTATTATACATTTGCTGAAATAGCTAATATACTCGTATGTAGTTCTACTGATTCAATTGATGGTAAGACATACGACACGACTTTGGTTATGAAAATATTCAGATATATTTGTTCTGCCTCGCCATCGCACCACCGCTTTTAGGGGAGCTTTTAGGTATGCCGCCTCCAAATGTTGGAACAATATTCCCCCACCCATTAGACAATTATCCTCTAAACCAAAATTTAAACAATATCTCCGGTACTGTACTGTATTATATTATCTGTGTCTCCGGGAACATTTGCTCTGCCAGCAAGAGGAGGCGGGTGCTCCTTCTATTGCCCCTCGGACACTAAATTTATTATACATTATAAATATCAATTTTAATATTATATAAATGGATCCCACTTTTGATTTGCATTTGCTATCCACACACATGTTATCATATCTTATATCTATGTATTTATACTTTTTATTTACGTAGCACTCTATTTAACCATTTTCCTGTAAAATATAAACGTTGCTCTCCAGTGGTTCTGACATAAAACCAGCGTTGCGTTGTCACCAGACGCAACATACCCAGCTGAGTTAGAACCATTTTGCTGCGACAATAACATGCACAAGTTATACCCCTTAGTTGTAAGTTCTTTTTATTGTAAATGTTTTGTATTGTGTATGTTTTTGTGGCCGTAAATAAACGCTTTTTATTATTATTATTATTAGATATCAAACTAAGAAGAATTTCTGGTAAGACCGTGTTTTTTGAGAACATCGTCTGCTGTCGGGAGATATCTGAATAATGGCAGCCAGTTAATATTTTATGGTTTCCACACCAGAAGTCCAAGTATTAACGTAACATACAACAAACGCTTCACGACTTTTACATACTACCTTTTTATTGTGGCGAGGTAGTCAGAGGTTTGAATTTTGAAGGCATGTTATGTACGGGTCACTCGATATACATTAGCATATATAGACATAGCCTGCGTTGCACTGGATAGATAGCACCCAACGTGATAGACAGTGAAATGTATGACCGTATACAAGCACTGCCTATTACCTATCCCGAAGTTTAGGCAGATTTCTTCACGATGTTTTGCCTCTCCGTTAGCGACTGTAAATTATCTACGTAAATGAATAACATTTTTTGAATTATATTCATTGTTACATGCCAGAGCCGCGATTCGAACCTAGATCCTCTAATAAGAAGCCAGAGGTCTTCCTCACTGGAGTGCAGTCGCTATCTCTTATCACGACCATTAACCGTTTCGGGGTTGTAGACCCTCTAGAGTACCGCCGCCACTGTGGAAACAATAGAATGAAATACTCGAACTACATCGAAATGTTGAGTGGTTTGACAATGTCTTGTTATACCCACCGCAGAGCGCTCCCGACGCATGGCAATGAGCGCAGCGCTTAAGCGCCCATTAGAGATGGATCGCCACTGCGACGCCTCCGCCGACGACTAATTGAACGGGGCCATTTCGGTAGACAAAGACAGTCACTGCCATTAACTAACAGGTCTCGATTACAAACCTGAAAGGCATCTCGCCATTAACGCTTCTAAATTAAAATATGTATTTGTTCTTAATTTTGTTGCACTACGAGTGCTCAGAAATAGTTCTCTGCTAGGCTGGAATGTAAATGGAAGGGCAACTACATGTTGTGGGAATCTACTAAGAAACTGATGCCAAATTACAAATATTGGGCAATGGGCTAGCAACCTGTTTTCAAAATTCTATGTTTATCTTATCATTATCCGGTAGTAATGTTTAAGGTGTCGCTGGTGATTTATGTTGCCGAGGTTCTTGCCACAGCGAATAGGAACAGTACGTGATTTTATGTACATGTACTTACTCAATCATCTAGATGTAGGTACTATATAACATTGTGGGACACCATTACAGCGATTGAACTAGCCATTCCCTTACCAAGTACGATTAAAATTAAAACTTGTCTAAGTCAACGAATATTTAACAAATATACGCTTATTATAGATTGATAAATACATATTAAGCATATATGTATAATGAACAACAAGACAGGAAAGCAGAAGAGTATAGTTCTCAACTCTGCCTCCACCGAGAATCGAACGCAGGTGCTTCAGATACCAGGATATACAGGAAAAAGATAGCATATGGTAGTTGGTCTTGGCTCCTTGAGAGAGAATCGATCTGGGGAAGCCGCAGCGCTGCCGGAAGTCCAATTGGCCGCTCATTGGCCGGCCGCCGCGCGCCTCAACACAAACGCAGGCCACGCGACACTTCACTTAACCAAAGACCAACCGTCCATAGATTAGCGTCTGAAATAAGATTGCAATAAACTAACTAACCTGACTGACGTGTCCAGGCGTGTATATTAGGACTGAATACATCTTATGAATATAGATATCGAAAGGTATCGAAAGATATGATGTCATAATATTGAACAAATTAAATGTTCAGAATACTTAAATAAAACCTATGTTTATTGTAATTTTTTTACCAAATAAGTGAAAATAAACGTAGCGTAAATAATTCGGCGTAGCTCAGTTGTTGGGGAGGCTTGACTCTGTATCAGTGGGTACACGGTTCAAACCTCGGAGCATCTATCAATGAAAATATAATATTCTGATTTTCTAAAACCGAATACATCTTATGAATATAGATATCGAAAGGTATCGAAAGATATGGTGTCATAATATTGAACAAATTAAATGTTCAGAATACTTAAATAAAACCTATGTTTATTGTAATTTTTTTACCAAATAAGTGAAAATAAACGTAGCGTAAATAATTCGGCGTAGCTCAGTTGTTGGGGAGGCTTGACTCTGTATCAGTGGGTACACGGTTCAAACCTCGGAGCATCTATCAATGAAAATATAATATTCTGATTTTCTATGTATATTTTCGCAATAAAAATACTTTTGAGAAATGCCAATTAAACCTACGGTGAGGGAAAACATCGTGAGGAAACCTACTTATTTCCCGAACAGGTAATAGTCAGCGCTTGTTAATGGCGACACGGCGAAGCGCCTGCAACATTGAGTACTGGTTATCTGGTCTACACGTGGGTTCGAGGTGCCCATAGAATTTCTCCCTCAGCAATTGCGGGGATGAATGCCTAATCATCTGACTACCCCACAAGGGTTAATGCGCGTGCACGCGTTTGTTATTCTTGTTCGTTTTTCAAAATAAACATAAACATTCTTTGTTGTCAAACTTGACGAAAATGATAAGAAACGTTTTAAAGCAATTCATTCGTTATCTCCTTGTAGTGAGAGTATGGTTACTCCTGGAGCAACATGATGCCAGACGTGAGGGTGAGAGCGGAGGGTGCTGGCCAGTGGGCATTTGCCACTGAGTGCGGAACCAGTCGCGGCGCAGGGCCTAATGGCGGCTGCATTAGAGCGAGCGGCCGGACCGGTCCCTCCGCCGCGGGCCACTCGCCGGCTCAGTGTGCCTCCGACGAGAGCCGCGCGCACTGCCTCCACGGCGAACACAAGCGACATGTCCAAGAAGAACCTCCTCGAGCCCAAGGGCAAGGCGACCGAGAGGACGCCGCTCGTCGCCGACTCCGTGAGTACCCAGCACTACGCTCCCATCGCCAACCAAACAATCGCTTGCACCACGCATACATGCTAGCACTAGCGCTTGCGAGCTCTGAGATCGATCTCAATCAAGTATTTACATTAATTAAAATACCAATAGTCATTTGAATACTAGTTACCGTATATCTCAACTTGTTCAGTGCTATTGCGCGGTCTATACGATTGACATTACCATTGCCTCGTTGTTAACTATTGATTTAGGAAACCGTTGAAAATGTCTACTCATTACTCTTTACGTATGAGTATTTACTTATAGAACGGAATTAGTAAAACGATCCTTAGGGGGTTAATGAAAACAATTGCGCAATATTCAACCAACCAGTCACTAATATTGCTTATCACCATCATAAACCACACCAGTTATGCTAAAACCCTTCTTATATAGCTTTGGCCTACAGAGATATTAATTAAATTTTACACAAAACTAAGAAACCCACCGACTGTTAAAAACAACTAAGGAGAACATTGGAATGTTTAGATTTCCATAGAACTCGCAGATCACAGATAAGAAAACAAGTTTATTTACTGTCCCAATGAAGCAAACAAACGTTACTCAATAATACCGCTACTCAATTAAATAGATACATAATGAAAATACACTTTAAACAACATCATTTATAATTCTAGTAAATATTCGTGAATGGACATTCCTTAGGCCATATCCATGTGAGGCACGGACACTGGTGTCAACTAACAATACTTCTTAGTTCTCATCTAATGAGTTGATGCAGTTTTCACCGAAAAGAAATACAAAATATTCCTTAGACGGCTGTATGATGGAGACATAGTTGTATTATATGAAGGATAGGATAGTGCAATTCTATTTTTACGAATGCTTAAAGCTGACCAAAGTATACAAAATTCTGGACCCTCGGCTTCGACGGGTGCTGTTATCGCATAAGTGAGATTATTTTTAAGTATGTGTGGAGTTCGGCGTTGTTGGGTGGCTCCCATCGAAATCGTTGTGCAATGAGCGGCCGCGCCCCGCTCGGGACGGATATTTTATGACTTCAACGCAATGCTTTTGAGATTAATATTCTAACACCGCGTCGTCGTCTCCGAACACTTAATATTATTCGATATTTGTTTGGTTTGTGTACATTCAATATTATCTATCTATCTATCATAGCTAGTCTTGGACGTAAAAGCTCATGGACTAGGGGTTAATAGAATGTGGGCGATGGGCTTACAACATTTTACAATTTTCATTAGGGCAGAACTTTCCTATATTCATGCTATAATGACCCATAAGATCTTATCGTGCTTAGAGGTTCTGTCCACTCCTAAAGGGATCAAAGGACGTGAATTTATAGAATAGTCATTAAATGGCTACTCATATGC
This sequence comes from Leucoptera coffeella, assembly GCA_030578115.1. Lineage (NCBI taxonomy): Eukaryota > Metazoa > Arthropoda > Insecta > Lepidoptera > Lyonetiidae > Leucoptera > Leucoptera coffeella. Next base: position 29,829 of record JAMBLF010000944.1, on the reverse strand, counting down.
TAATGCCAACTTATATGCTGATTTTGACGGAGTGGGTTGACATATTTGTTATCCACTGGTACAGTTGAAATCCTCAACTATAGCAACATATCAATTAGTAACATAATTTTCTTGTCACATTTCAGTTATTTTGAAATAAATGTTCTCATTTATAAAGTTTTTAGGACTGGCATAATTTAGCAGATGCTTGGCGCGTCAAGGGGCCTTTATGCTCTTATCTCCGACGACACAATGCCTGAGCCAATTGCTCAGACAGCCCCTCAGGCTGATAGCTGCGCGCTCTCATGAACCCGCATTATGTACATGACAGTGACACCGTTGCGTTAGCTCTGTTGGTAGGGCTGTGTAGTATTAGGGTGTAATATTACAATAAATAACAAGTCACGATTTTACACCTTTTCCAGGTAGTCAGAAGCTTGTCTGTCAACAGTTTCCCAATTTATTCTGTCACTCAAAGTCCACTTTGAAGCTTATCTGTACCCAGCGTGATGCGGTTGACACTGAAGCTACATATCGTCGTTGTCAAACCAAAATCTGCTATGTGCCAAAATTATACTTTCGAGATATTGACAAAAAAAGTTCTCCTGTAAAATTTTATATGAATTTGCATTTTAAATACTATATCAAATGAAAGCTATAGATGTTAGAAATGAACTGATTTGTTATTTAACGACGGAGGTTTAATTTTTATGGAATATAATGTCTCCCAGTGCTTATAGACACATGGCAGTTTTTTATACGGTAGATTGATCAGTGTTCTATACGCAGACGTCAAAAAGTTAAAATCTCGAAAAAGTGCACATAGCAGATTTTGGTTTGACAACGACGATATGCTGGGGCATAAGTCTGTATCCTCAAGATGTTCTTTCTGAAGAGTTGTCAGCCCCTAATCTGTGAGGGTGTCGCTAATGTGTGCGTTGGTTGCAGGCGACGAGCTCCGCCGAGGTGCCGGACGCGGCGGGCAAAAGCGGGGGCGGCCTCAGCGCGGGCCAGACGGCGCTGCTGGTGGTGGGCGAGATGGCGGGCAGCGGCATCCTGGTGCTGCCCCGCGCCATGACCAAGACTGGTAACTCCACGCACTCTAGCCCTGCACTCAACCCCCACGGGCTGCCTTTCTACTGTCAAACGAAGTAGCAAATAGAATGCAATAGGCTGCTAACAGGAAGAGAGTTATTTTGGATTCCTCGCTTTAATACTGTACATCGAATAGTAATGAATAGATCCGTTCGCTTTGAGTAGGCGATCCTTTCAAGGTGAACCGTCTCACTGTAATGCGATAATTGCGACGACATCATGCTACGATTATCCACAACATAATATATTCATCACTACATAGGCGCATGTTGGACATTGCAAATACCTCCGATATCCATGAATCTTCCTAAACAATTAGAAGCTATCAAAAGTTATTAATGCATTAAGATGAGTCAGTATTCAATTATAATTTTTTTAGTTATTAGTTTTTAATGGTTGTAAATCAAATGAAATTACAGGCAGAGATTTAAGCATACCTACTATACTAGTACAATATAGATAGTTACAGGTAATCATTTCATTGACGGCTGTTAATAGCACTCCTATAGAACTCATGGCAGAGGTCATATGAGATCTGAATGTAGTGGATGATAGTGGCGTGCGCGTGTCTCAGGGTGGCTGGGCGCGCCGCTGCTGGTGCTGCTGGGGCTGGCGGCGGCCTTCTGCGGCAAGCGGCTGGGCGAGTGCTGGGCGCGCATCGAGGGCCACCAGCCGCAGCTGCGCACCCGCCAGCGCAGCCCCTACGCCATCATCGCCGCCAACGCGCTCGGGCCCAAGTGGGGGTGCGTACTCCTCCACACCACACCACACACGCTTCTATAAGAAATGTGCATTCAAACCAATAGTATTTCAATTGCCTCCCATGCCTTAATCTGGCCAAACAAAGGAGTCTAACAAAGGAGAATGCAGTTAGCTGTCTCAGCCAGTATTTTGGTGATGTGTTTAGCCTACTAGATAACTTTCGTTATTATTTTATTTTTTGTTTTACTTGTTTCACTAAAAACATGCCTATACATTTAAAGTTAAATCTTAATAATTAATTATTCGTTTTGACTTACAAAACAATTTGACGCCAAACTGTGTATATGCTCATTTGGAGGCGGGCGCTGGTTGCAGGCTGGCGGCGTCGCTGGCGATGCTGGTGACGCTGTTCCTGTCGGCGGCCGTGACGCTGCTGATGGCGGCGCAGCTGCTGGAGGAGCTGTTCCTCACGCTGGCGCCCGAGATCACCTACTGCGTCTGGTACCTGCTGGTGGCCGCCGCCATGACGCCGCTCATGATGTTCACCTCGCCCAGGGAGTTCTCGTGAGTCCCCCTCTTTGCTCTCCTTTCGCCAAACGAGCATTTGTTATCATTATCCATTAAGGAAAAACTGCACTGCTTCAATAAAATGGCTCGAGTTGTGGGCTACGACAACTACCTAAATCGACAAGGTTTCCATCAATATATGTAGATGCTCATTAGTCTTTTATTATAAAGCAGCTCCGTAGAGCCCTTGTCTGAGCATAGTTGTGTCGCAGGTGGGTGGGGCTGGTGGCGTGCGGGGCGCTGCTGGTGGCGAGCGCGCTGTTCGTGGTGGAGATGCTGATCGACATCCGGCCGTACCCCACCTTCCGGCTGGGCGCGCACGGCTTCCTCGACTTCTTCCTGGGCGTGGGCATGTTCATGTTCGCGTTCCACGGCGCCTCCGCCTTCCCCACGCTGCAGAACGACATGGCCGACAAGAGCCGCTTCGACCGCAGCCTGCTCTACGCCTTCAGCGGTGAGTCACCTCTTCCCCACCGTGGGCGCATCTGCTTACGTGGTATAACATACATGACATGACGCAATTAACTTTGGTGTCGCTCGTGCCGCAGCCATCCTGGGCCTGTACCTGACTATCGCGCTGTTGGGCTACGGCGTGTACGGCGAGAGCGTGGGCGCCAGCTTCACGTCGTCGCTGAAGAAGACGCCGGTGGCGTTCGCGGGCGAGGCGCTGATGGCGCTGCACCTGGCGGGGGCCTTCGTGATCCTCATCAACCCCGTGTGCCAGGAGGCCGAGGAGCTGTACAAGGTGGACCCCGAGGCCACCGGCAAGCGCGTGGCCGTGCGCCTCTCCATCATGGCGGCGCTGCTGTTCGTGGGCGAGAGCATCCCGCGCTTCTACACCATCCTGGCGCTGGTGGGCGCCTCCACCGTCGCGCTGCTCAACTTCGTGCTGCCGCCGCTCTGCTACCTGCGCCTGTGCCGCGACACCCCCGACAGGTGACGCCTTTACATTACTATTAGTAAAAGTCTAAGTAAAAGCTTACAAGAAGTCGGCCGACTCTTATTTATCAGTAATATCAAACAATTCTATGTTATATAATTTATATATTATTAGTAAATCGTTCCGTCTACTCACCCAATAAGAAGCCGCTGCAGTGCTAACGCAGGCGTTGTTGTTGCAGCTCGGAGCCGGGCTACGTGAAGATGCTCTGCTGGCTGATCGGCGGGTGCGGCGCGGCGACGGCGCTCGTGGCCACCGTGAGCGCCGTGAGCGCCCTCTTCGCCACCGCCATGGTGCTGCCCTGCTACGTCTGAGCCCCCCCCCCGACTGAAGCCGCCACTCTTGCCACTTACCAATTAACCTTAACTTAATCATGTTGGAAGGAATGTGCCTCGAGCGACTAATGCTATCTACCACTATTAGGATACTCTTCTTGAATTAGTACTTTGTAACCAATGATGGGTAAAACGCGTTTGATCCAACAACAGTAGCCTCTGCTCGGAAAATATATTCTTGGCGATTACTGTTTGGAGATACGGACGGTGTGTTCCAACTCAATCACATTGATTGAGCTACGTTACTAAACACATTACAAACAATCACATTGTTTTACCCATTTGTGAATATGCAAAGCTGATGAAAAAGAGAGAGTGCTACTCCTTACTGCTAATGTTGAGTCAGATGCGAACTCTCCTCCAAGTTGACTTTTGTCACTGGCCAACATCCTCCTTCCAAACATCTTAGTAGCTTTACATATATAATACGTTGATTGTAAGCCATGTTAATACTTTTGTATGATATTGTATTATTGCTAACATTTTGTTAGTACTATGAAGAAAATTAAATATTTTGATTATTGTAATTGTATAAATTCTCCGTTTACCCTTTCTAAGAACAAATGTTATTGAACATATACTTGACAATCAAAAAAGGTGATGTGTATGTATGTGTTGTCGTTTGTAAGAAGTGGTTGTGCAAACAACAGTAACCATAGCAGTGAGACACTAGTCAGACAGAACACAAGTGAACAGAAGTTTAGAGCGAGATAGCAGGGCAGTGACATAGGGGTCCGCTCATAAGTCATATAGGAGTTATTGAAAAGGGTGCTGTTAGAAGTACCTATGACAGTTGAATGTGTATAAGATGTATGGATGTCCTTGTAGTAGTATTGGTTACACAGAATGGGATCCTTGATCTCTGCTGGAATTGGTGTGATGTTTGTGGGTGAAAAAAACAAATAAAAGAAAATGTTATAAACTTGAATTAAACAATTTAATTGGTTTCTACATAATCATGATTAAATGTACGCTTAATACAACTAAGAAGAGGCTGGCAGCGCTGGCCGCTCAATCAATGGACTTGGGCGGGTAGTAGTTGAGGTAGAAGAGCCCTTGCTGCTTTCCCTGCAACAGGACACAAGAGCACGGCTCAACCTCCTTCAACCAACAAATCAGACACTACATAATTATATAACTGACAAAATGTGCTGACATGTTTTCCATTCCGTCTTCTTTCTTTTTAGCATATTGTAGGAGTTGAATGAGGGACTAAGCCATAAATATTCCATATCAATTCAAGCAAAACTCCAATAGTTACCCTAAACTGACTAACTGTTGTCTCCAAGGTTCTGTCCACCCCAAAAGTATGTATAAATTGCCTTCTGAGGAAGTTAAGGACCAAGTAGATCAAGAGGCTACAATAGCACTGTGATAGTCATTGACCACTATTAGCATGCAAATCACATACCAAGTGACTAGTCATACTGTATGGAAATAAGTATCTTTTTCTAAAAATAAGGAGCTTGCCAGTGTCCCAACACAATTAATGCAATTATTGTCGGTGGGTGGATAAATATCCAATTTGTTTTATTTATATGAAAATTTAATTTTCTCTATGAATGTATAAGAACAGGAAATGTAAAAGTTAGTGTTATGGGTATACTCACGACTACGAAAGTGAAGAGGGAGAAGCCGACGCCGAGGGCGAGGGCGGCGTTGTACTTGCGCTGCCGAGCGGCGTTGTGCTCCGTCCAGCTGCCTCGGGGCACCGGCATGTCGTCCATCGTGGGCGGCTTGTAGTTTGCTGGCGGGTGGTAGCGCCTCACTGCTGACATAAGTACTTACGAGATTAGGCCAAAGTAGTCACATTGATTACGTAATTTTTAGAACACCATTTTCGCACAAGAACTTGATAGACTATTATTATTATCCTTGAAAAGGGCACTAAATCCAAAAGCTCAATAATGTAATAAAGTGTAAGGTTTATGCAGGGAAAAAGTGTGTAATAATATAAATGATAAGACGCAGCATGTTTATTCGTTGAGTAGTTCTTACCATTTTTTTGTACAAGCCTAGAAGCTGCTGCGCGTAAAGCAAACATATTGGAGTTAATACTGAATCTTTTCTTAAACGGCCAGTATTCCAATTAGAAATATCCCAATCAATAGTACGAAAGACACGAGATAGATAAAATATTGTGATAATTCTTTAAAAAAAAAAATTTATTAATGACAGTTGTGAACTTCAACATTTACTCCTTAAAACTGATTTGAATGTCAATATTGTCGGAGTGAGTTGTGCTTGCAAATAAAATAAAATAAAAGCTAGATGGTTAGAGTACCCGCCACATACGGTGGCAGTAGCCAAACTTGGAACTAAATTTGACGTTTCCGCCATTGCGTGTTATTTTGTATGAAAAGTAAATTTAGTATTACCAGCGTTGTGTTTTTTGCCCACTCTTTGTAATTTTTATGTTTGTTAAGGGTGATTATAATAAATTGATTTCCGGAGTTTCTTGTTAGTTCTTCTCCAAGCTAGGGTCTCCGCTGATCTAACCTCGGTAAAAAATATGTAAAGACAATGCTCAGTGCCATGTTTGAAATAATAGTTTTAAGAGATTCGCGATTTATACTCATGATATAAGATATAAGGGTGTGTATAAGATTGATTGCAGCTGTGGGAAATCCTATGTCGAACAGACTAAACGGTCTATTGCGGACAGAGTGAAGGAACACATAATATATGTAATATATAATAAGAAGGATAAGTCCCGTTAATTATTAATCATGTTTGAAATAGTATAATAAACATATTTTGACTTTGATATATTAATTTGTTTTATTTGAGTTTATAGCTCTGCAACCAAAGATCGTTACAAATGAAACCTATAATGTTTCGAGCCGTATGGCACAGTGAGTGCTAGTTTTGGCGTGTTTACTGGTAACACTGAATTACGCGACTGTGGCGACGCCTCCAACTGCCACCGTATGTGGCGCGATCTCTATAAATGTATCCAATACATCTACGGCGTCTGTTTAGATGGCAGATACTAACAATATACAATATATATACAAATTGTAATAAGACAAAATGTGTACGATTTACTTTGCCAAATGTTAGGAGCTCAACTACTAGCATCGTAATTAATAATGTGGCTTTAGATATTGCGGGGTCCACTACCTTCTTAGGGGTCACAATGGACTCAAAATTACAGTTTAGTGAGCACATCGGTGGTCAGGCGAAAAGGCTAAGTTCTGCAGCCTATGCGGTTAGGAAAATAAGACACTTGACTGACGTGAAACGTATTTTAGTTATTTCCATAGCGTCATGTCATACGGGCTTCTATTGTGGGGCAATTCTGCTGATATTAATTCAGTATTTGTGCTGCAGAAGAGAGCCATTCGCTCGATCTACCGTATGGGCCCTCGTGAATCTTTAAGAGATGTGTTTAAGACAATAAATATACTCACTGTCGCTTCTCAATATATATATGATAACTTAGTCTATGTTAAAAAAAATATTAATGATTACAGGCTTGTAAGAGACATGCATAATTGTAACACACGCAATAAAAATAAATTGTATTATAGTGGCTCGAGACTAAAAAGAATAAACAATTCGTTTATGGGCCTGGGCATAAAAATGTATAACAAACTTCCAGAGGCTATAAAGTCCTTACCTCTAGACAAATTTAAAGTTTGCATTAAAGCGACTTTGATCGGGAAGGGCTACTACAAAGTGAAAGATTATCTAAATGATGTAATGTGACGTTTCATCTTGGTGTGATTGCAGCCTCACGATGCATGTTCTTATTGGGACACCTTTAATATGTTGCTCATAATATTCGTTGGTTGCTAGTTAGGCTGCAGTCTCATTCTGATGGATTATTTAATTAAGTTGTTATATTGTATTGAAATATGTCTGCAGAGTTTGTTGGCATTTCTTCTCTGCAGGATTTTGCTTTACGAAATGCTATTAGTTTAATTAGATTTATTTAATATTTTTTATTTAAATTGATTAACTGTAATGACAACTTTTCCGGTGGAAATGTTTTTTTTTTTTTTTGACCTTCAATAAGTGATTTTATAATCCTCATGTTGAATAAAAAGCATTTCATTTCATAACCCATTGTATAAAGTATGCTACGGTGGACATGTTATGCGGTTGAATAATACTAAATTAGTAATAGATATTTATTATGCGGGTGTGGTGAAAGAGCGGTGATATAAAGTTCGGTTCAATAACACAGAAACAACAGTCAAATAGTCTATATATTGCAAAGGTGTTACTTTAGAAGTACCTATGACTATCGAGTGTATATAGATGTCAATGTAACGACAATGGTTTACCAAAATTGTAACCAATGGGGATCCGTGATCTTTCCTATAATATGACTGGCAACATGATAATGTAGTTGCTTATTGCTTAAATTGCATTACTGAAACGTTAAGCTGCAAGGATTACATAGAGTACCCGCCACATAAGGTGGCAGTTGGAGGCGTCGCCACAGTCGCGTAATCCAGTGTTGCCAGTAAACACGCCAAAACTAGCACTCACTGTGCCATACGGCTCGATACATTATATTGAGGTTTCATTTGTAACGATCTTTGGTTGCAGAGCTATAAACTCAAATAAAACAAATTAATATACCAAAGTCAAAAGTCAAAATATTTTTATTCAAAATAGGCCCTATCATAAGCTCTCTTTGAAAGTTATTTTATGATCTAAGTACAAATTAAAAAAACTATATATTGACAAAAGGAATATATATGAGTGAAGTGGAAGGGCGGTTACGTAGGGGCCGGCCTAATAAGACATATATGTAACAGTCAGATAGACGCTATATTGAAAAAAGGTGACGTTAGGAGTACCTATAACCACCGAGAGTGTATTAGAGAATGTATGAATGTCAATGAAGCGAAAGTGGTCTGTCAGGATCGGGACAAATGGGGATCCGTGATCTCTGCCTACCCTTCTACAGGGAATCAGGCGTGATGGGTATGTATGTATGTAAAAAAACTATTTCAAACATGGCACTGAGCATTGTCTTTACATATTTTTACCGAGGTTAGTTCACCAACCATTTCGGCTGCTCAAGATGCCACGTCATGAAGACCACGACCGCTCTGATAAGAGCGTAACGATTGAGAAGAAGAAGTTCAGCGGAGACCCTAGCTTGGAGAAGAACTAACAAGAAACTCCGGAAATCAATTTATTATAATCACCCTTAACAAACATAAAAATTACAAAGAGTGGGCAAAAAACACAACGCTGGTAATACTAAATTTACCTTTCATACAAAATAACACGCAATTGCGGAAACGTCAAATTTAGTTCCAAGTTTGGCTACTGCCAGCTTATGTGGCGGGATCTCTATTATAGAGTACCCGCCACATACGGTGGCAGTTGGAGGCGTCGCCACAGTCGCGTAATCCAGTGTTGCCAGTAAACACGCCAAAACTAGCACTCACTGTGCCATACGGCTCGATACATTATATTGAGGTTTCATTTGTAACGATCTTTGGTTGCAGAGCTATAAACTCAAATAAAACAAATTAATATATCTAAGTCAAAATATGTTTATTTAAAATAGGCCCTATCACAAGCTCTCTTTGAAAGTTATCTTATGATCTAAGTATAAATTAAAAAAACTATTTCAAACATGGCACTGAGCATTGTCTTTACATATTTTTTACCGAGGTTAGATTAGCGGAGACCCTAGCTTGGAGAAGAACTAACAAGAAACTCCAGAAATCAATTTATTATAATCACCCTTAACAAACATAAAAATTACAAAGAGTGGGCAAAAAACACAACGCTGGTAATACTAAATTTACCTTTCATACAAAATAAGACGCAATGGCGGAAACGTCAAATTTAGTTCCAAGTTTGGGTACTGCCACATTATGTGGCGGGTACTCTAGAGTACCCGCCACATACGGTGGCAGTAGCCAAACTTGGAACTAAATTTGACGTTTCCGCAATTGCGTGTTATTTTGTATGAAAGGTAAATTTAGTATTACCAGCGTTGTGTTTTTTGCCCACTCTTTGTAATTTTTATGTTTGTTAAGGGTGATTATAATAAATTGATTTCTGGAGTTTCTTGTTAGTTCTTCTCCAAGGGTCTCCGCTGAACTTCTTCTTCTCAATCGTTACGCTCTTATCAGAGCGGTCGTGGTCTTCATGACGTGGCATCTTGAGCAGCCGAAATGGTTGGTGAACTAACCTCGGTAAAAATATGTAAAGACAATGCTCAGTGCCATGTTTGAAATAGTTTTTTTACATACATACATACACATCACGCCTGATTCCCTGTAGAGGGGTAGGCAGAGATCACGGATCCCCATTTGTCCCGATCCTGACAGACCACTTTCGCTTCATTGACATTCATACATTCTCTAATACACTCTCGGCGGTTATAGGTACTCCTAACGTCACCTTTTTTCAATATAGCGTCTATCTGACTGTTACATATATGTCTTATTAGGCCGGCCCCTACGTAACCGCCCTTCCACTTCACTCATATATATTCCTTTTGTCAATATATAGTTTTTTTAATTTGTACTTAGATCATAAAATAACTTTCAAAGAGAGCTTATGATAGGGCCTATTTTGAATAAAAATATTTTGACTTTTGACTTTGGTATATTAATTTGTTTTATTTGAGTTTATAGCTCTGCAACCAAAGATCGTTACAAATGAAACCTCAATATAATGTATCGAGCCGTATGGCACAGTGAGTGCTAGTTTTGGCGTGTTTACTGGCAACACTGGATTACGCGACTGTGGCGACGCCTCCAACTGCCACCTTATGTGGCGGGTACTCTAGTTGGGATAGTATTTTTATTATTTATTTCTTGACCGACTAGAAAATAAATTTACTTTGGTTCATTCATATTTCAGTCATCGTAAGATCAATCAGTCAGTCAGTCAAATTGCTAGATTATAACTAAAATAAAAAAGGTTAGAATTGCTGAGCTTCTATCAAAAGAATTTTTACTTAGTAACTGTAATAATTATGGCTTCAGGATCCAGCAATGCATCAAACAAAGCAGCTGGTAAGTCAGCCAAACCCAAATCACACGAAGAAGTGCTGGCAGGGTTTCAAAATCTGCGTGCAGAACAGCGACTACTAGCCACTAAAATTTCTGAAATAGAAATGGACTTGAACGAGCACAAGATTGTGGCGGAAACTTTGAGTACAGTAGAAGGTTCACGTCGATGCTTCCGGTTGGTTGGTGGAGTCCTTGTCGAGCGAACCGTCGGAGAAGTTCTTCCGGAGCTTGTGGCGAACCGCGACCGCCTACCGCAGCTGGTGGCGTCTTTGCAAGAGCAGTTGACGAAAAAGGGCCAACAGATCAACGAATACATCGAGCAGCACGATATCCGCGTTCAGCGCACGCCAGGACCCTCGGCGCCTGCACCCGACGCGCGGGACGATGCCAAAACCAATGTGCTGGTTTCTGCGCAGTGACATCTCACTGAGACTGCTTACTAACTAATTACGCATCTTTAACATCGCACAGCTACAACTGATATGTGGAACCTTGGATCAAGTATATGGTGTGCCAGCGCCTAGTGCTCTTTGACTTCCCAATACATGACACAGTTTGTTCAGAGGAAGTGTGCGAAAACATTTTAGAAGAGCACACAAACATCTTCAAGAATTTTCTTACTACTGGGAATAACTGCTCTTATGAATTGGTCCATAGAAAGGTCTATGATCATTTCAGTGTGTTTATAAAGAATTGAATAATAATCTATTCACAGCTGTAAATTATAATTGAGGAGGGTTTTTAAGCAATACAAGAGTCAAATATGTTTTTGTTGTCTTACAATTTTTTGTGTAATAGCTTAAAACATACAGCAAAATGCCCTAGGTTTTGTTCAAGTGAAATCTGTTAAATAATATAAAAAAACATTATTTGATGCAAAGCCATCACAGAACAATATTTAGAATACTCCTCAATTTTAAGTGGTGTCATATATTTAAAACAGACATTGGTTTTATCCAATTGGTGTCAATGGTGTAGTTCACTAGAAAAAGGTGGCTAATCAATGTATTGCTATGACATCATCATGTGTGCTTTTACCACTGTATCTGTACATAAATAAAAGAGTATTGTACTAATAAGGAATTGTCTTTTTGTCATGATTCATTGTCCTGAGATAACTTGCATTGAATGTAGAAATTAATATTATCCAAGCATCATCCCTCAAAATAACCTAGCTACTTAGTTATGGTCATATCAACCCACTTTTAAGATATTAATAAATACATAATGTTGCTAAAATGAAAACAATAACCGACTAAATTATCTAAATTGAGTTGTGTAGTGAGAATATTGCGTAATTATTATGAATGTTAGGGTAATAATTACGCAACATTCACTTTTTTTTTTAAATGTCACTAACTACACCAAAAGTACAGATAATATAATACTACAGTATATAATATTTACTTGTAAGGGAAACAAACTAAAACATATTTTTGTATATTTTAGTCACAAAAGTATATTATTTCTTCCTTTAATTATAGATATATACATTTCTAATAAAAAGTGAATGCAAATTCACTAAGTTGAATTGATGATGAGTATTTATCATTTAACACAGAAAATAACTACACATAACACTAGATGATTGTGTTGTTAGTGAATATTTCGTTACAATGGGTTGAAGAATTAGCTAAATAATTTTTTTTTATGAAATGCAGTAATAATACAAATAATAATATAACATGCCACCATGTATTTGTTGTTCTACTTTATACTTGTTGATATATTAGAAACACTAGCTCTAATAAGCTATCAGCGATCTCGAGGTGGATAGGTTTCCTCATCAACAAAGATCCCTGGGACAACATGCTGGAACCTATCCAAGACACAGATGAGATAGAGGTCCCCTAGGAGGACATCTCTGCAGCTATTCAACTCACTAACAAAACTCACTACATAGTTGTCATGGGGGATGTCAATGCCAAAGTGGGAGCGCGCGAATGCCACGTACCTATCAGAGCGCACGGAGTTGAATTGAGTAGTGCCTGAGGGCAAATAGTGTTCAAATTACAGAATCTTAATTCTGCGTTACGGGCTGTGCTGTATGAATGTAAACATAGCAGCACCCAGATGGTTAAACGGATAATTGATTTCATCTTAGCGGATTAGTGGTATGTATTTGGAGGTACTCAGTAGTCAACAGGGTTTTAACCGGCGCAGTAACCACTGACTTATGAAAGGCACCCTGAGGATCGATATTATTGATAAAAGTTGCTTGAGGCAATTCGTTGTTCATCCAGCGATAGGTGCATGGCTGTAAAACAAGCCTGCTGTAACGGCGTAATTGCTCTGTAAATAACGGGTAATATTGTAGGTAAATATTAGAAACTCAGTGAGGTTTCTTCGCGAAGTGGGTCGAAGATGTTTCAAAATCGTTGGTCAACGGTCTAAAATACATGGTGCTGACAAAGACTATTGACTAACATAAAAAGAGTCCTGAATTTAAATACTCTCTACCAATCATGATCCTAAAAATGACATTGTTTGACTGGTTTTTGCCACACGAGTTCTTTGTGCTAATTATTGCTTTTCTATGTACTCTCATTACGAAACATTTTTTTTTTCAAAGACAAAAAAGACAAATACGTTCAAAACCATTAACCCTTGCGGAGTAGTCAGAGTTTCAAGTGTCCATCTCTGTAATTGCGAAGGAAGTAATTCTATGGCCTCCTCGAACCCACGTTGGACACACCGCAGAGTCGTGACAGAGGGGTCCCGACCCTGCAGTGTGGGAAGATATGGGGGATAGCCTACAGACGAACCTAGCCACCAATAAGGTGTGTGTACCTGACTGGCCCTAAGTCCCTATAGCCTAATCCGAATATATACTTATATATAATAAGTGTGGAGTGGTGTGTCAGGCGTGTGGCGCGTGGATGTGAGGCAGCCGGAGCCGCCAGGCATATAGTGTGTCTAACCGTGTGTAGTGCCTAACGGTAAGGAAAGCTACGCCTCTAGACCTAAAGGCGCGGCCGGCCGGGAGCCTAGGTTGGGGGAACAAGGTTTAGGTGTAAGGATTTTCCCGTAGCGGGTGAGCCAGACTCAGCGTCACCATTTGAGACTGAAGGTGTCTTTGCCACTACGGGAGGAGAGGTTAAGAAATGAGAATGCTGCAAGGTTCGTAACGATCTAGTTTATTGATTAAAATATCAGGGTTTATTTATTAATAATCGAGACCGAGTGATTGACGTCAATGCTACTGCCGCCGCTTCCCCGTGGGCTCGGAGCTGCTGCTGCTGTATGTGCTGACTTATACTCTTGCACCGCTGCCATCACCGTCACTGCGCCGGATCCTAGTCAGCATTCTTGGTGGCACCAAAGTCCGACTGCACCTTTCTGTGGTTGACTTCAGCATTCTAACGCTGTGGCCAAGAGCACTGACCTCGGCCGGCGCGGTATGTCCACGTGATTGTGAACACACGTGTTGGCCAGATAGCCAGTACTCAATGTGTCAGGTGGTAAGGCATGTCGACATTCACAAGAACTTTCTATTTATTACCTCAACCTTACGGGGAACAGGTAGGTTTCCATGCGATGTTTTCACCACCGTAGTATTCGACGCATTTCGTATATGTATTTATATTATCGTGATTACTTTTTATCATGAATGGCGGCCAACTGTCGACGCAATCACGTGCATCAAGGCCCTCTCGGATGCGGCGCTAGCCAATTGGCGGTGAGCTTGGATATCCCCAACATTTTTAATACTATGCCTCGGCCTCGCATTACGGAGGCACTCCGCTACCCGCTACCATGGGTCGCCTCCACATCTGCGCCGTCTTGTCGGGGAATACTTGCGAGAGAGTACCTTGCCGATGCTCCAAGTTGGCAATGAGTGCATCTAAGCTATATGTGCAAAGAACTGCCATCCACGACCACCACGGCTACATACATCGGACTGCTCTGTGCTGGTTAGGTTAGGTTTTTTTTTCTCCAACACCTCCAACATGATCGGAGCCCTTAACGACATATATGTTTCTTTCATTCCGTTCTCTCTTTCATCCGGATATCTCTATCATGCCACATAATAGTTTCTTTCTTTCACACGTCCTCCTATACTTGTTTGTGTAGGGTTGCCCTATCTATTTATTCATATTATTACCTTAGCATTATACTTATTACTATATATTACATACTTTCAATTTAATATCTTTTACCTTTATACATTTTGTTGAATGATATTAGCAATATTATTTATTATATAGCTACATTATTATATCATTCCTTTACTTGCTTTTATTCCTAATTCTAACCTTAGGTTAGGTATTTATAATTTTGTAACATATATCTAAAATCTTACTGCCATATTTGATCAACACTATATCTTTCAAAGTACCTAATTCTAATTTAAAACCTAAATAAAAATTATTTAGTTTTTAAATTAGAATTTTTAAACTATTTGAAATCGTTCCACCTGCTCTTGGCTCACAAGGCATCGGAAACTTAATTCCACTCTGTGAGCTGGATGTGGAGCCTCGATTACTGGGAACGTACGATCCACCTCTCTGTCACCCGACCCTGGCACAGGCAAGCCCCTCCTGGCCCAATAAAGTGAGCCAGCCTCGTGGACCCTAAGATCCAGAGGGAGAAGCCCAGCCAGCACCAGAGCGGAGTTCAGCGAAACTGTACGATAAGCTCGACACATCTTTTGGGCGAAGACTCTCTGAAGGGCATCCAACAGCTTCCTGATTCCCAGTTTAGCGACCACAGGCGCCCATGCGCCAGCTGCGTACAGGACGATTGGTTCCACCACAGCCACATAGATTGTCCTAATTACCTCTGGATTCAGCCCCCACCCGACTCTCGCCGCTCTTGCAAGCCTCTTATAGATACCTGCAGCTTTCCGGCACACATCTGCAACATGGTCGTTAAAAGTCAATTTCTGGTCTATTGCCAGCCCTAGTAGTCTGAAGTTTCGCTTCACACGAACGCCGATCCCTCCCATACTCAAGCGCGGAGTGTCGTACTTAAGCTTCCTGGTCAGCATCACAGCGCTTGTTTTGTGTGGCGCGAACCGGAGCTTATTTACCCCTAGAACACCCTACGCCTGAACATGGTCGAGAGCGGCATTCGCACGCAACTCAACCTCAGTGGCCGTACAGCCGACAAAGACCAAGACGACGTCGTCAGCAAACACCTGTGCATAGTGTTTCATGTCATCCATGTCCCTAAGCAATGGGTCGAGCAAGACATTCCACAGCAGTGGTCCCCCTGTGGAACCCTGTACACATCCCTTCTGTGCTCACTCTTACTACTCTCCCCCCAAGATAACTGTCCATGACCCTCCTCATGTTCAATGGACAGCCCTCCTCTGCCAACCTCAATCTTATATATACCATCACCAGTCTTTTCTGTTCGAGCTTTGCCCTGATGTGCTGTAAAAGGGCCCACAAGGCGTCCTCGGTGCTGCGTTGTGGCATAAAGGCCAAGGACCTGCAACAAGCCTATTGGTCTATAAGACTAAGAAGGAAGGAAGGAAGGAAGGAAGGAAGGAAGGAAGGAAGGAAGGAAGGAAGGAAGGAAGGAAGGAAGGAAGGAAGGAAGGAAGGAAGGAAGGAAGGAAGGAAGGAAGGACGTGTCCCGCGCGCCCCTCGGTGTTGCTGGGCGGGGGTTCGCCTTCGCCCAGCCGAGGTGGGTTCGGCTTCGGCCGGACAGCGTCGGTGGGGTCGCGTGATGTAATGCTCACGCAGTTCCCGTGACCCCGCCGAGTAAGGCGCCCCGGTGGACACCGTCAGGTTTTAGTCGGTTCGAGTCCGACATAACCCTCTGGCTCCCCAGGGCCGGAAGAGTATCCGTGGGGATTTCCTGACGTTAAAAAAAAAAAAAAAAAAAAGGTTAGGTTAGGTTGGGGTGGATGGGGCAAGCCTTCTCGTGGCCCACCCTGTGAGTAGCGGCCGAGCGACCAACGGCCGTGAAACCAATTGCCCCGGGGCTGCTCCATCTCCGTCGATGGACCCGACGGAGTCCTGGAGCAGCGGGTGCCGGGGACGGCTTCTTGGTGCCTTGCTCCCGGCACTGCGTTGTCCGTCTCTGGCTTTTGGGCGGGCCCGGCAATCGACGCGATTGCTGGGCAGGCAGCTTCTGCGCTGCCACCGTCAAATCTCGTAACCCTGTTCTGGAGTTTTTCTCTGGTCAGGTTTTAGTCGGTTCGAGTCCGACATAACCCTCTGGCTCCCCAGGGCCGGAAGGGTATCCGTGGGGATTTTCTGACGTTAAAAAAAAAAAAAAAAGGTTAGGTTAGGTTAGGTTAGGTTGGGGTGGATGGGGCAAGCCTTCTCGTGGCCCACCCTGTGAGTAGCGGTCGAGCGGTCGAGGAGTAGACCGTGAAACCAATTGCCCCGGGGCTGCTCTCCGCCTCCGTCGATGGCTCCGACGGAGGCTGGAGGAGTGGTGGGTGCCGGGACCGCGTCATTTTGCCGGGAGACACCACTCCCGGGTGGCGCGCGTCCCTGGCCTTTGGGGCGGGCCCGGCAATCAACGCGATTGCTGGGCAGGCAGTGTCAGCGCTGTCACCGTCAAATCTCGCAACCCTGCACTGGAGTTCTTCCCCGGTGTTAGGGCCGAGGGTCCAAGGGGCTTGCTCCTTGGACCGCGAGGAAGAAAACCTCTCTAAAAAATTACTCGGGTCCAGGCTAGGGACTGGGCCCTGGAGGTGGGCTGGGTGGTGGGCGGAGGGGGCCACGACTGGTGTACAGTTGAGCGCCTGTCGTGGCCTCCTCCGTCCCCTACCTAGGGCCGTGGGGTGGTAAGCTGGGGATTGCCGCTCCTTCGCGTTCGGCCTAGAGGTGGTGCGCGCGTGTCCCGCGCGCCCCTCGGTGTTGCTGGGCGGGGGTTCGCCTTCGCCCAGCCGAGGTGGGTCTGGCTTCGGCCGGACAGCGCCGGTGGGGTCGCGTGATGTAATGCTCACGCAGTTCCCGTGACCCCGCCGAGTAAGGCGCCCCGGAGGACACCGTCAGGTTTTAGTCGGTTCGAGTCCGACATAACCCTCTGGCTCCCCAGGGCCGGACGGGTATCCGTGGGGATTTCCTGACGTTAAAAAAAAAAAAAAAGGTTAGGTTAGGTTAGGTTAGGTTGGGGTGGATGAGGCAAGCCTTCTCGTGGCCCACCCTGTGAGTAGCGGCCGAGCGATCGGCCGTGAAACTAATTGCCTCGAGGCTTCTCCAGCTCCGTCTGTTCTGCCAGACGGAGTGGTGGACGAAGTTAGTCCCTAGGGCGTACCAAAGTGTGCGCCCTAGGCTCAAGGGCGGGGCCCGGCAATACTAACACCTTTTGCCGGGCCGGTAGTGCCAGTTTCTGGTGCTACCACGGGAGATATCGTAACTCAGTGCCAGAGCTTGCTCTGGTCTGGGCCGAGGGTCTGGGGGGCTTGCCCCTTGGACCGCGAGGAAGAAAACCTCTCTAAAAAATCACCCTAAGCCCAAGTTTCTGGTGCTCGGCGATGGGCTGAGTGGCTGGAGGGAGTCCAGTCACTAGAGCACCAACCCATAGAGGAGCTCCCCTCTTTAAAAAACAAAAACTATGAGTGCTGTTTTAAAAGAAAAACTACCCCAGGAGGGTACCCTTCCCTTCCCTTCCGGAGAATCCCTTCAGGCTTCGGCCTGCAGCCCCGTCTATTCTGGGAGGGGGCAAAAACCGCACTGGGGGCAGGGAAACCTGCTCCCCCAATCCGTTGGTCGTCCTAGAACGTCTGGACGACCACTCCCTCGCGTCCGGGTCGGCCTCGGACGCTGAATCAGCGTGCTCAGGGATGAGCATATCATCACGCTCATCCCCTATTATCACTGGGCGAAAGCGGCCCAGTGAAGATGATGAGGGAGCTCCCAGCTCCAAGGTTGGGCCTCGAAGAAGGGGACGCCCGCCAACGACAGGCCAGTATGTTGTATGTTGAGCAGGAGGAGACTCTGTCTGATCACCGGTACATTCTGTTCGACCTCTCCTCCGCTCCGGTCAATACTTGGGTCCGTACCAGAGGACACAACAACGGGTCCTCCCCGAGATGGTGCCTCAAGAGGATGAAAAAGGATTTGCTGGTGGAAGCTTCCATCGTCCAGGCCTGGTCATCAACACCGACTGGGCCTGTGGAGGTCGATCAAGAAGCGGAGTGGTTCCGGGGCGCAATTACAAGCATCTGCGATAGCGCGATGCCCCGGGCCCAGCTACGACCTCCTAGGCGTCAGGTGTACTGGTGGTCTGAAGAGATCGCCCAGCAGAGAAAGAGCTGCGTAGTGGCGAGGCGCCGGTACACCAGATACCGCAGAAGGTGGAATCGCGACGCCGGCGAGGAAGCACAGCTGTACGCTGCATACACGCAGTCGCGGAGAGTGTTGCAGCTGTCCATCAGCAACGCCAAGGCTAGTGCCAGAGCGGAGTTGCTCGAGACTCTGAACAGGGATCCGTGGGGGCGCCCATACAAAATGGTTATGGGCAAGCTTCGCCCTTGGGCCCCCCCGCTCACGGAAAGTCTCGAGCCCCGGCTGCTTGAAAACGTCGTGTCGGCCCTCTTCCCAAGACGGGCCGACCATGATCCGCCGGTGATGGCCCCCGTGTCCCGTTCATCGGAGTCGGGGGTCACGGAGGAGGCACCGGTGGTGACAGAGGCAGAGCTGCGTGCGGCTGTTCTCAAGCTCCGGGCTAGAAATAGGGCTCCGGGCCCGGATGGTGTTCCGGGTCAGGCCTTGGCGCTTTCCCTTGAGGCACTCGGGGAGAGATTTAGAAGATTGCTGGACGCCTGTCTGGAGACAGGTCAATTCCCCAAGTTGTGGAAGGTGGGTCGACTCGTCCTGTTGAAGAAGGACGGGCGTCCGGCGGAGTCTCCTTCGGCCTATCGTCCAATAGTGATGCTCGACGAGGCGGACAAGCTCTTTGAGCGCATCGTGGCGGGGCGCCTTGTCGGGCACCTCTCGCGTGTTGGTCCCGACCTGTCAGACAAACAGTTCGGGTTCCGGGGGGGCCGATCAACTGTTGACGCAATCAAGCGCGTCAAGGCCCTCTCGGATGCGGCGCTGGCCAGTGGTGGGGTGTTGTTGGCAGTCAGCTTGGACATATCCAACGCGTTCAACACTCTGCCCTCGGTATGGCAGGTGGTGAGGCGGATTCAACAACTGGGGCTCCAGGTGGCGCTGAGTAAGTCCGAGGCGGTCTGTTTTCACAGACCTCGGCAGGCGCCACCGGTGGGGTCCCACATCGTGATTGGTGGCACTCGCATCGGGGTCGAGTCCCATATGAAGTACCTTGGGCTCGTCCTTGATGGCCGATGGAGTTTCCGCGAGCACTTCAAGCTGCTCGCCCCCCGACTCATCAAGACGTCAAACAATTTAAGAAGACTAATGCCGAACGTCGGGGGGCCTGGCGGAGGACGTCGCCGCCTCTACCTTGGCGTTGTGCGCTCCATGGCGTTATATGGGGCGCCCGTGTGGGCGGAAGCCCTGACGGCCACAAGCTTCGCACCTCTGCGAAGATCGCAGCGGGTGATGGCCGTCGGGGTGATACGCGGATACCGCACGGTATCGTTTGAGGCGGCCTGCGTCCTAGCAGGAAGTCCTCCCTGGGACCTAGAGGCGGAGGTGCATGCGTCCACGTACGAGTGGCGCTCGGCCGTCCGCCAACAGCAACAAGATCCTGCTCCCAGGGAGGTAGAGGCGTGGAAACTCCGGGCCCGGCAGTCTATCCTGGACAAGTGGCGGGAGCGGCTGGCGGAACCAAGTGCCGGCCGCTGGACTGTCGAGGCGTTCCGCCCACACCTAGAACAGTGGGCGGAGAGAAGATCGGGGTCGTTGAGCTACCGCATGGTGCAGGTTCTGACGGGGCACGGCTGCTTCGGCCACTACCTGCACCGGATCGCCGGACGAGAGCCAACGACCGAGTGCCATCATTGCGGCTGCGACGACGACACGGCGCAACACACACTGGAGGAGTGCCCAGCCTGGGCCGAGGAGCGCCGCGACCTCGTCGCAGCGGTGGGGAGTGCCCTCTCCTTGCCGGCATTAGCAGAGTCTATTGTCGGTGACGATGAGGCATGGCAGGCAGCTCTAACCTTCTGCGAACTGGTGATGTCGCAGAAGGAGGCGGCGGAGAGGGACCGGGAGATGGACCCTTCTTCGCATCGTATCCGCCGCCGGAGAGCTGGGGCCAGGAGGAGGGCCTACCGTGGCCTCCTCCCCCCCACCTAGAGGCCTTCTCGTGGCCCACCCTGTGAGTAGCGGCCGAGCGACCAACGGCCGTGAAACCAATTGCCCCGGGGCTGCTCCATCTCCGTCGATGGACCCGACGGAGTCCTGGAGCAGCGGGTGCCGGGGACGGCTTCTTGGTGCCTGGTCCCGGCACTGGGTTGTCCGTCTCTGGCTTTTGGGCGGGCCCGGCAATCGACGCGATTGCTGGGCAGGCAGCTTCTGCGCTGCCACCGTCAAATCTCGTAACCCTGTTCTGGAGTTTTTCTCTGGTCAGGGCCGAGGGTCTAAGGGGCTTGCTCCTTGGACCACGAGGAAGAAAACCTCTATAAAAAATTACTTGAGCCCGGGAAACTGGGCTCTGGAGATGGGCTGGGTGGTGGGGAGGGGGGGTCACGATACCTTCTGTCGTGACCTCCTCTCTCCCCTACCTAGGGCCGTGGGGTGGTAAGCTGGGGCTTGCCGCTCCTTCGCGTTCGGCCTAGAGGTGGTGTGCGCGTGTCCCGCGCGCCCCTCGGTGTTGGCTGGGTGGGGGGACCTTCACCTGGCCGGGGATGGGTCTGGCTTCGGCCGGACTGCGCCGGTGGGGTCGCGTGATGTTATGCTCACGCGTTCCCGCGACCCCGCCGAGTAAGGCGCCCCGGTGGACACCGTCAGGTTTTAGTCGGTTCGAGTCCGACATAACCCTCCGGCTCCCCAGGGCCGGACGGGTATCCGTGGGGATTTCCTGACGTTAAAAAAAAAAAAAAAAAAAAAAAAAAAAAGGTTGGGGTGGGGTGGGGTGGATGGGGCAAGCCTTCTCGTGGCCCACCCTGTGAGTAGCGGTCGAGGGGAAGTCGAGGAGTAGACCGTGAAACCAATTGCCCCGGGGGCTGCTCTCCGCCTCCGTCGATGGCTCCGACGGAGGCTGGAGGAGTGGTGGGTGCCGGGACCGTTTTCAGGGAACCGCCACTCCCTGGCGGCGCGCGTCCCTGGCCTTTGGGGGCGGGCCCGGCAATCAACGCGATTGCTGGGCAGGCAGTGTCAGCGCTGCCACCGTCAAATCTCGTAACCCTGCACTGGAGTTCTTCCCTGGTGTTAGGGCCGAGGGTCCAAGGGGCTGGCTCCTTGGACCGCGAGGAAGAAAACCTCTCTAAAAAATTACTTGAGCCCGGGAAACTGGGCTCTGGAGATGGGAAGGGTGGCGGTGGGATGGGGCCGCGATGTCATAATTAATCGCGGCCTCCTCCCCCCACGCCTTGGCCGTGGGGTGGTAAGCTGGGGCTTGCCGCTCCTTCGCGTTCGGCCTAAAGGTGGTGCGCGCGTGACCCACGCGCCCCTCGGTGTTGCTGGGCGGGGGTTCGCCTTCGCCCAGCTGAGGTGGGTTCGGCTTCGGCCGCCGAAGTCTTCAGCGACGTGCGTAAATACATCATGGATGACACGGTGACACAAGTGGTGAAGGTCCTCAAAAAAGAGAAGAAGCATCTTCAGAAACAGGTAGAGAACTTGAAGAAGGACGTTTCAAACCTGAAGACGGAGATGGATGCGCTGCGGGAGTCGATGGCGGCCCCCGCGTCGCCACCTCAAGCCCCAACGGGCGGCGGGACTATGGCCACGCCTCCTCCACTGGTGCTGGAGGACCTGATTGAGAAGATAGGCGTCATGATGGACGCGAAAATAAGGGAGCTCCAGGACCGGCTGCTCCCGAAGCCCAGGCTGCGGCCTCCGTTGGCGGTTGACACCGGGCCGTCGACGGTAGCTGATCAACATGAGGTGGGGGGTGAGGTGTTGCCTGTTGCGGGTAACGCCCCACCTCAGAAGCCGGGCAGCGACTGGGCCACAGTCGCTGCCAAGAAGAAGAAGAAAAGGGCGGGGGCACCTGTGGCGGTTCCTGCCTCTGCTCCGTCGGAGAAGCCGCAGATCAAGAAGAAGTCTGAGAAGAAGAAAACAAATGTCGGCGAACCTCAAGGGTACCAGCATAAGGGCCCTAAAGGAAGCTGCGGAGTCCATCTCCGATGCGGTCGCGGCTCTTCGGGGTCGCAATGTCTCGGAGGAGACGAGGGCCCTGCAGGCTGAAAATGCCCGCCTGCAGGGACAAGTTGACGCTCTCCGAGCAGAAATGGCGGCTCTCAGGGAGGAGTTCCGCGCGGCGCGCCCGGCGCCGGCGCCGCCAACGAGAGCACCGGGGCAAAAAACGAGTCGGCGCCTCAGGGACCGGGGTGCAACCCGCGGCTTCAGCTCCGGCACCCCCTGCAGCCACACGCAGGGAAGAGGAGGCGATGGAGGCTTAAATGCCTCGATTCCGCCTCCTACAGGCGAACATCAACCACTGCGCCGCCGCTCAAGATCTCCTTCTTCAGTCGGTCGCGCAGTGGATGATCGATGTCGCCGTGGTGGCCGAGCCCTATTTCGTCCCGGACAGCTGGTTCGGGGCCTCTGATGGCTCGGTCGCCGTTGTGTCCTCTGGGATGAACGTACCGCCCCCTTCATTCATCGGGAGGGGCCCGGGGTACGTGACAGTCCTTTGGGGAGAGATCTTATTGGTCGCCGTGTATTTCTCCCCAAACCGAAGTCTCGCCGAGTTTGAACAATTTGTCGACGGGGTCGGGCACAAACTAACATCTCGTGCCCGACCCAGAGAAGTGTTGGTTGCGGGGGATTTTAACGCGAAGTCCCAACTGTGGGGCTCCCCCGCAACTAATCGTCGTGGCGAGATTTTGGAGTCGTGGGCAGCGTCGGCCGGCCTAGTTCTGCTGAACAGGGGGTCGGCCCATACCTGCGTGCGCCAACAGGGGGGGTCCATCGTAGACTTGACGTTTGCGACCCCCTGCCTCGCGCGCACTGTCCGCGACTGGACTGTCTTGGAGTCGGTGGAGACACTGTCGGATCACCGGTATGTCCGATTCGATCTCTCCACCGCTCCTGATATTACTGGGGTCCGTCCCAGAGGACACAACAATGGGTCCTCCCCGAGGTGGTGCCTCAAGAGGTTAGACAAGGAGTTGCTGATGGAAGCCTCCATCGTCCAGGTCCGGCCTAACCTTCCTGCCGGACCTGTGGAGATCGATCAAGTGGCCGAGTGGTTCCGGGGCGCAATGACGGCAGTTTGCGATTCCGCAATGCCCCGGGCCCAGCCAAAATCTCCTAGGCGTCAGGTGTACTGGTGGTCCGTAGAGATCGCCGAGCAGCGAAGCGGCTGCGTAGCGGCGAGGCGCCGGTACACCAGGTTCCGAAGAAGGCGGAACCGCGACGCCGACGTGGAGGCACAGCTGTACGCTGCGTATAGAGCGTGTAGGAAGAGGCTGCAGCTGTCCATCAGCGATGCCAAGGCCAGAGCCAGAGCGGAGTTGCTCGAGACTCTGAACGCAGACCCGTGGGGGCGCCCTTACAAAATGGTGATGGGCAAACTCCGCCCATGGGCGCCCCCTATCGCGGAGAGTCTCGAGCCCCGGTTGCTTGAGAGCGTCGTGTCGGCCCTATTTCCGCGAAGGGCCGAGCAGCAGCCGCCGGCAATGGTTCCCCGCTCGCGAGGAGCGGGGCCTGATTGTCCTGCGCCTGCGGTGACGGAGGCCGAGTTGCGTGCGGCTGCTCTCAAGCTCCGGCTGAATAAGGCTCCGGGCCCGGATGGCGTTCCGGGTCGAGCTCTGGCCTTGTCTCTTGAGGTCCTCGGGGAGGATTACAGAAAGCTGCTGGACGCCTGTCTGGAGGCAAGTCGGTTCCCCAAAGCGTGGAAAGTGGGAAGACTTGTCCTCCTGAAGAAGGACGGGCGGCCAGCAGAGTCTCCCTCGGCGTATCGCCCAATAGTGTTGCTTGACGAGGCGGGAAAGCTCTTTGAGCGTGTACTAGCGGGTCGCCTCGTTGGGCACCTCTCGCGTGTCGGGCCCGATCTGTCACCCTTGCAGTACGGGTTCCGGGGGGGCCGATCGACCGTGGACGCGGTCCTTCGCGTCAGGGCCCTCTCGGAGGAAGCGGTGGCACGGGGTGAGGTGTTGCTAGCAGTGTCGTTGGACATAGCCAACGCGTTTAACACCTTGCCCTGGGCCTGCATCAAGGAGGCGCTCCGAT